>LPNX010418413.1:19641-60111 GCA_001517045.1 Pseudotsuga menziesii
TCTAATTTCACTTTCACTTTTACCAAAAAATGTACTTTTTTTTTTGACTTTTGACTTTGGCCTTTTACCAAGTGCCCCTGTGGTTATTACGTGTGGTACATTTTATTTCAAAAGTATATCATCATAAACCAAGAGAGTTATTAATGCTTTTATCTCACACACTGTGTGACACCTAGATCTGGTACTAGGGTAACTTAACCAAGGGTAGCTAATCCTTGGAGAAGCACACCAAGCCCATAGATCAAGGGTCAACGTGTCACACACATACCCAGACCCACTCTAGGGCTTACAGTGTCTTCATTCTCCCAGAGAATGACTACTCAGAACTAAGTTGAGTCTACCAGTCCCAGATTGGTCTACATCGTGGTCCCGGACCAGATGTCTACTCAACACAAGGTTGAGTCTACCCAGGGCAGATCTGGGTTTATATCATGGTCCCAGACCAGATATCTACCAGTCAACAGAATGGTCACTCAACACTGGGTTGAGTCTTCACGGTGGTCTTGGACCAGGTGGTCCCATTCTCCGAAGAGAAGGGCTCTCGATGTTGCTTAGAAAATCAATAGGATCATACTCAGGCCTCAAACACAACAGCTTATTGCCAATGCTAAATACACAGTCATATGCAGTATTTGGATCAACTAAAGAAGTTCAAGAATTCAATTGATACCACTCACTCAACCTTTTATCTTCTTTTTCATCTCTGCTCTATCTCTTTCTCAAGTCTGAATTTTGCTGCCAAATGGATCAAGTCCCCCTGATGAGCCAAAGACCACTAATAACTATGCTACAAATCTGCTCTACTTACTTCAACAAG
This sequence comes from Pseudotsuga menziesii, assembly GCA_001517045.1. Lineage (NCBI taxonomy): Eukaryota > Viridiplantae > Streptophyta > Pinopsida > Pinales > Pinaceae > Pseudotsuga > Pseudotsuga menziesii. The sequence continues at coordinate 20,459 of LPNX010418413.1, forward strand.
TCTTTTAAACTTCAACCTTTACTTGACTGCCCAAAAATACTCACAAACATAAAACTTCATATTCAATAGATCCTGGGGTCTGTTTCTCATTTTAAAATCTTCTGGACACTCCCCACTTCTTTGCTTGACAACATCTCTCACAGCTCTGCCCAAACAAATGAGTGTATCCATACTGGGTTCAATGCTCGTCAAGGCTATCCCAAATCACTATGGAAACCTCTGCCACTATGATGTCAAAGAGTGTAGCCTCAATTTTTAAATGTGTCCAACGAATAGAACATCAACTCAGCCCTCTATCTCAGCAAGAATCAACTCTGCTTCACTGTCCCTAATCTACACTTCAAACCAGCTCTTATTACAATAAGAATATGATCTGTCTTCTACAATCCACACTCAGCCTTTTTGTCCTCAGACTTCTTACAGTCTTGGGTCTTTGTTTTAGCCCTTGAAAACATTTCTTACACAGCCCTCACACAGTCCCTTTGACTGTAACAAATCAACTCTCAAAACATATAAGCATGCTAAACCATATTAAAAGATAGACCTTAAATAGTGATCAGCCTTGCCTTTAAATCAGTGCTCCCTTACGTTGAGATTGTAGTCCTTAATTACTTCAAGAATGGTTCTCATCTCATCATCACCGCTTGCTAGTATTTTGCTTACCGAGACTTCAAATGCCATGGACTGCTATTCTGAGTTCATCATTGCTGCAGGTAGATTTGATGGATCTTCTCCCCCTGAGCTTGTAGTTGGTCTCTTTCTCATTCTCAGTTTGTCTAGTAATCAGTCCTTGGCTTCTTTGGTTTCCATTCCATAAAATGTATAACCTGTTTTGCTTAGAATCCTGTTGAGGATCATAAGGCCGAGTGTAGATCATTGTCCAAAGATTCCGCAAGCTACACCAAGCAATGGTGTGCTTCTCAATCTTGATCTTCAAATATCTTCCATTGTCTGGTGCAATAACTTTACTCAAGACTGTGTGAGTCCCCCTATCAATAGTGTTGGAATTTGTGCAACTTCAGAAGTTATTCTTATTGTACTTGTATTGTATTTCCTTGTACCTCCTACGAGAGATTATATTGATGAAATTACTCATGTAAACCCTAGAAAGAATCAATATAAACCCTGGGGAAAGATTACACAAGAAAAGAATAAAATAAATATTATTTTTATATTTCCCCAAGGTAGGTCGGCCTAGTTAGTTAGACAAGTCGGCCCTATTAGGGTAAAAGTATCAATGTCTCAATATACAAATGGGGATCAAGGCTCAAATAATGGGAGCCGATCAATACATACAACTGGAAGTACATAATGGTTGCCTCAATGGGAGGCTGAATACATATACTAATATGATATGAAGAGATGGTACATAGGAACAATGGCATTCTCATGGAATGCAATATCACAACAATTGATGCTCTGCTGAATCTGGAGGTGTACACAACTGCATGGACTTAATGACTGAGAGTTGGAATTCTCTGAGGTACAATAAACATCAAGTACTGTAGATACACGGAAACATGACACCGAGGGGCTTTTGAACACTGTCGCTAACGCAACCCGAAAATCACAAGCGACATGAAACTGTATGGGTCCCCAAAATAGACCCACCAATGTGCTAGAGTCAGGTGACAACTGGGGTCTTCGACCAAATAATGAAGGAACTAATACCCTGAACGAATCTCAATGGTGCGATGATGGAGTTGAAGTCGAGCACGTGAGACAACTAACCCAAAAGGCACTAAGGACTCCTTTCAAGTGGTCCAAGGAACTCATCAATGAGGTGGATGAAACCAAGATACATGGACCTCTGGGTCTATCCTCTGGAATAGACGTGTTGACGTCGACAGAGGGAGACCTGCAACTACCAAGACAATGAGGTTTTCTTGATAGAAGCACGAGGGGGACAACCAGAGATATGGAACAGTAATGGGGCTGAGACGCTGAATGGAGAATAGGGGCAAGGGCGTACGGGGGACTCAAACTTCTTTTGTTCAGAGTATGACGGCAGGGATGACCTAGCAGCAAATGATGCTTACTCATGGGGTGGGAATCATAGTTGTGGAATCGGGGAGATGACTGCAATGGGAGATACTTGGGGAAGTAATTGGACTAGTGATATTAGGGGATCCAAGGGAGATTTGTTGCAGAGTACTCTGAACAAAGGTGACCCAATGGGGGGAAGTTGCCATAATGGGAGACTATGTGAAATATGTGTGGGCGCCTAGAGGCACCGTTTGGCCCTTCCTCATAGTTTAAGGAGCTCGAAGAAGGTAGAGAAGTATGCTCCATATGATACTATCTCGTGGATTTTTGTCGATCTCGAGACAATAATTGCTCGATGTTGTTTTCATGTTAGAGAGTTTGAAGACAGGAAGAAGACTCCATTGGGGTCTCTTTTTCGTACAATAGTCTCCTAAGTTCGAAAAATGATAAAAAGTGCACAAAGGAGAGCCCTCCCAGCCGAAAGGGGCAGAGAGACTTCTTTTCCGTAGGTAGTCCAACCAGGCCGAAAAAGGTTAAACCTATACTGATTGGATGGTCATTCAAATACTTTTACGAGCATGAACGAAACCAAGTTTGCTCAGCAATCTTTTCTTTATGAGAGGGTTGGAAAAGAGCTTATATACAACCCATGAGTGAGCTTTTTTGTAAGTTACACTCCCAATGTTTGATAAAGCATAAAATGATACAAAGGGAAACGTGCATAGCTGGAAGATGCTAGGGTGGTCCTTTTCTTTAAATACTCTGCGTAGTTCGAAAAAGGAGATAAACGAGGCCACACAGACATCTTTTCAAATACTTTAATGAGCGTGAAAAGAAGCAAGCGTGCTTGAGAATCTTTTCAGTGTTTTAGGAGTCAAAAAAGAGCTTAACAGAAACTCTGTAAGTCAGTCAAGCAAGAAGAAAGTGTTCGATGTACCAAAAAGGGATGATGTTGTGAACATGGCTAATATAGTTACAAAATAATAGTGGAACACCGGTGGGGCCTCCTTGCGGGATGGTGAATGGTGGTAAAATAAGGCCAAGTTTGCAGTATGGATGGAGTGGCTGGTTTGTGAACATGCCAATACATACAAGGTTTGATTTGCGTGGTGGTACGGAAATCAAGGTGACTCCGAGAAATAGCCCGAAAAATCAAACGGAGAGCACGAGACGTGGGTTTCATGAGTAAACAGAGGATGGAAAACTGAATCCGACGGTGCAAACGGCATGAAAAACGGACGCTGTATGAATTTGTGGTGCACGAAAGAAAGGGTTGATCAAATGGAGGCCTATAAACAAGGGGGACCACATGCCACATGTCATTTTCAATGTGCAGTGTTGAATTGGAGTGGAGGGCCCCAAAGCACAACTGTTGATTTCTTTCGATTGGACTGACGGTTTTTCGATTTGTAAGTTGGAGGTAAGAGCTCTCACCAATCCTGTCAATTTCAGTGGTATGGTTTTTGTTTTTTCTCTTTCTAGGGGCCTCAGCTAAGACTGAAGGGTTTGCGGGGCCGTTTCACATTTTTCGAGGGAAAATGTCCTACCTAGGTTGCACCTATCGAGCATACAAACGCGACTCGGTTGCACCTGTCGGGGAGATAGGCACGACCTGGGTCGCACCAGTTTAGGAGACAGGAACGACCCAAGTCGCACCTGTCAAGTGTTTTTGCACAACTTGGGTCGCACAAAAAGGCCCCATAGGCGCGACCTAGCACATAATGGAATGTTTTGTGCAACTGGGTTTGACAAGGACTTTTTGGATGTGCAGGATTCCTTGAGTCGGATGGCAAGAGCAAGACATCGGGGACCTCAGGGATGAGGTAGAGGATGATGGAGTAGTGCAGGATATGCTCGCCCGATGTGGGTTGCTGAAGTTATTCCAGATCCCTTGATGCGTTCAACAAAGCCGTTGTTGAACAAGCTGGTGAGTTTTTGGGAAAGAGACTCAAAGTGCTTCATCATACTGGGTGAGCGACTGGAGATCACCCTTCGAAATGTGTACTTTCTGACAGGCCTCTCACTGCTGGGCGTGATTGACAATATCTCGCCAAAGCTTCCGAGGGGGGTGTTGATGAATGACCTGTGCGCCAGGCATTGCTATGCCTAACCTAATGTGCATACGTCGTACATATTGGTGTGCGACATCGATAGTCTAGAGACTCGGGCAGTGGCAACGATGGTGCTGTGGATATTGGGATCGAAAGGTTCACACAACATCTCGGGCGGTCAGATAGTAATGGTCGAGAGTGTGTTGAGGGGCACCTACTATGGTAGGGCCCAGATGTACTTGACAACGGTTCGCCGTGGGCTGAACCAGGCCAACTTGGCAGGTGGGGATTTCCGTTCCCATATTTTTTGTGCTCATTCTTCTTTGAGAAACTATCGACACTACGACCGCATCTAGCGGTGTGCGAGGGGGGGACCTTGTGAGCCTTGCATGAGGCATTGGTGTGGGATGATGATCGGGAAGGGAGGCGGCCTTGTGGGGAGTTTCTTCACCCGGGAGCTTTTTGCACAGTGGCGACAACTTCCTATCCTCATAGAGAACTATTCATACGCGGGGATGGACTACTAGAGAGATTCGGAGATGCCTCGACCTCCAAGACAGGTCTGGGGACTTAATGGTATGTATACATGACTCTTTGTGGTTTCAGTCATATATAGTTTACTAGCATAGTGGTAGCTAGATCATGTATGTGATATATATTGATGACATTTTGTGTCCATGTGTAGAGGTGGGATTGCACCCTCCAGCGGGGTACCAACGCCGCGGGGGTAGGGTGGAGGGTTTAGATCCACCCACTCACGAGGAGGCAGTGGAGTACAACATTGGACTCACCGCGGCTGGACGTGGAGCAGCTATTGGAGGGGGTCACCGACAATGGGTGGCAGTACCTAGACGACGATCTGATTGCCGCGTGCTACAGAGATCCTACGAAGTGGATCTCTCTAATGAGGAGGATCGTGGTTGTTGCTGAGTATGTCAGAGCGGTGGCACAGGTTGATGTGTCGATGGAGGAGGAGAGCTTAGAGGAGGAGCACATTGAGGAGGACACAGAGTCATAGGAGGATGACTCATACTAGCAGCATGTGATGCTGCCTCTAATGCATTTGAGCATGGGGAATTTTGTATGAGATGTATGATCAGATGAGAAAGCCTGTGGAGCTTCTCATTTTGTATTGAACATGGTTATGATATTTATGTACATGGATGCACCTTTTTGTATTTTTATGAGTCTCTTTTTATGATTATGACTATGCCTAAATCATGTATATGACATATGTATGCATGGCTATATGATGATGCATGATGCTGTTTTATTTCCTATATGCGATGATTGATGTGCCACTCGAGAACGTCATTAGCCATTTGGTTTGCTACACTATTGAGACTTTTGGGAACATGCATGAATGAAATGGATTTGAAATGTCTAACCAAGCGTCTAGTGCGCAGGAACTTTCTAAAGAGGCAGGGAATGCATACTCGGTAGCAATTATTCAACTAGGCGACTAGCAGCTCGGAGTCTAGGAAGACATCAAGGTGACGAGTACCCAAGTGAAGGGTGGCAGTCAGGAGATCAACGACACTATCGTACTCAGCCTGATTGTTGGTAGCAATACCAACACACATTCCATCGATATGGATCAACTCATGTGATGGGGAATAAATGACCCATGCAGTCGAGGTGAGATTAGGAGACCATCTACTTGCACCATCAACGAAACCAACATAACAAGGCGAGGTAGGATCCATCTGGAGCAACCAAGAAAACAAATTGTGAGACTCGTGGTAAAAAAGATGTGAAACAAGAAAGAAAAAGTTAAAACTATGATACAAGGGTATGCATGGTGGGCAAATTTAGGCATAGAATCTCTTGAGGTAGAGCCCATTGCAGAGACTCTTCAAGAGGCCACTGTCGGAGTCAGTGAGGAAATATGCCCCCTTGTTGAGACATCGATGAATGACATAAGGGCTATACCACATGGATTCGAACTTCCCTTTTTTAGTCTTATCTTGGGATTGGTCGTAAACGAGGACAAGGTCCCCCTCGCTAAAGGTGCATGGGTGGACGTGGGAGTCATAATGGGACTTCGATTGGGTTTTATCCGCTTCGATCATTTGGAGAGCGACACAACAGTCCTCATTAGTTTGTTCAAGCATAAGTAGGCATTTTCTAATGGTGAAGTATTAGGTAGAAGTTCGACGGCAAGGCAGAGTGACAAAATCTGGCATTCAATGGAAATAACCGATTCCACACCGTGGACTAAGTGAAATGGGGTAAAACCCGTGGCGGTTTTAGTCTATGTCCGGTAGGCCTAGAGGACAGAAAAGAACAAGTGGTGCCAGTTAGTCTTGTGTTTGTCCAACATTTGTTGGAGCATGGTTTTGAGGATCTTGTTGATAGCCTCAACTTGGCCATTGCCCTGAGGGTAATATGCATAGGAGTATTGGCGTTCAAACTTCAACATGGCAGAGAGCTCCGTCCAAACAACGTCCTCAAAGTGAGAGCCGTGTTCTGAGACTAACTGGAGGGGGACACCAAAATAAGCGACAACGTGGTTAGAAAAGAAGAGTGTCGCAGTATCAACCTTACAATTGAAGGTAGGCATGGCTTCGACTCACTTAGCAAAGTAATCAACAACCACAATGATGTATTTATGGCCGACGACCGAAGGAGGGTTACAGGTCATGAAGTCAATTGCCCATTTGCAAAAGGGACCGACTGTGACGACAGGATGTAGCAGTGCGGTAGGTATCCTTGCCTTTGGGGCAAAGAGTTGGCAATTGCGGCAGTGTTTAACTGAGTGGATGCAATCAGTAAAGATGGTGGGTCAGAAATAACCGGTGCGGAGGATCTTTTGAGCAGTAGTCAAGCCAGAGAGGTGGCCACTAGAAGCTCCACTATGATAGTAATTTAGGACTTCAACTTCATCATGGGTGAGACAATGGCATAGTATGGTGTCTACACCGTGGAGATACAAGACATCATCGTTAACGAAATATCGAGTAGCTTGGTGCCGGATGCGACGACGATCTTCATGGCTTAAATGGGGCTTGAATTTCTGTGTGCACAAGTAAAGGAGGATGCCCTCATACCACGGGTCTTCCGTGGAGATGACAAATAAGAATTCATTAGGAAGATTGATTGTGATAGGTGGTGAGGTAGATGGTGAGGTAGATGGTGAGGGGAAGTCTACCATCAAGGAAGCTAACGCCAAAGCTTTAGTGCTTTTGGGTGTGACAAATTCCAGGTTGTACTCTTGGAGAACAACAATCCACTTGGCAACACGACCTTGGACAAGGCGGCGGCTCAAGAGATAACACATGGGGTTGGAATCGACCACGACTTGAGTTCGGCTCATGAGAATGTAGTGACGTAGCTTTTGTATCGAAAATACGACGGCAAGGGCCATCTTCTCTTCATGGAAGTAACGTAAAGGTGGTCCATAAAGTTTTTGATTTACATAATAGATCACATGCTCTTGACGAGCATCGTCTTCTTGGACTAAGACTCCAACGATAACATTTTCAGATGTTGACACATAGAGGATAAACTCCTTGGTGAAGTCAGGAGGAGACAACAATGGAGTGATAGTCGAGCTTGTTTCAATGCATCGAAAGCGGTTTGCGCGTGCTCATCCCACACAAAAGGAATGTTGGTACGGAGCAAGCATAAAAATCCACGGACTTTCGTTGCATAGTCCGGAATAAACCAACGAAGGAAATTGGTCTTTCCTTGAAGGCTCTACAATTGGCGTAGAGTACGTGAAGGGGGAAGATTCAAGATGGCTTGAACCTTCAAAGGATCCACGATAATCCCTTTGTCAGACACGATGAATCCTAGTAAGCGATCAACTGGGACATAGAACACACACTTGAGGTGGTTCAAGTGGATGTTATATTTGCGACATCATATGAAGCCTTGCCGTAAGTCGTCCAAATGTTGAGAACGCTTTCGAGATCGAGCCGTAAGGTTGTCTAAGTAGACTAGGATAATGTGAATAAGGTCGTGGAAGCAAAAGGTCATGGCTCGCTGAAAAGTGGCTCCATCATTTTTGAGGCCAAACAGCATGACACTATACGCAAAAGTGCCCCAGGGGGTAGTGAAAGCGGTTTTGTATTGATCTTCTTTGCGGATCTGAATTTGGTTATAACCAGAAAAATCGTCCATGAAGGAAAAGACTTCATGACTGACACAAGCATCAATGATTTGGTTAATAAACGAAGAATTGATCCAAAAGGGTATGGAGCAAGCTCAACATAGACCGTGGAAAATGATATGGAAAAAATATGGGAACAATGGCGAAAGGTGAAAAGTATTTTTGGGGAGACCTTCCCAATGTATTTATAGGATATCCAAGGTTTTTTGACCCATGGTATTTGTCCATAGTTTTTGACCCATTCTCATTTTAGGGTTTTTTGGTTATTTTTGGAGAGAGTGGGGTTATGTCACAATAAATGCTCAACTTCCCTGTATTTATGGGGGAAGGAATAATAATGTTTTGGACCATTTTTGGTGGAATTGTAGTTGTGAAGGTTAAAATGGAAGGAATAATGGTGGAATTATGATGTATAATTATGGTTTGGACCATAGAGAGCTAGGTGAACATTTTTTGGTGTTAACACATTCTCATTTTAGGGTTTTTTGGTCCTTTTGGGAGAGAGTGGGGTTATGTCACAATAAATGCTCAACTTCCCTGTATTTATGGGGGAAGGAATAATAATGTTTTGGACCATTTTGGTGGAATTTTAGTTGTGAAGGTTAAAATGGAAGGAATAATGGTGGGATTATGATGTATAATTATGGTTTGGACCATAGAGAGCTAGGTGAACATTTTTTGTTGTTAACAATGTGTATAAATAGAAGGCAAGTATGCTTCTTTTACTCACTCATCAAGCAAGTTCGCAGTATCAGCCAGAAAGAGTGTTTTCTAGGGTTTTCTCTTGGAGAGACTTTTCTCTCTCTCTCTCTCTCTTTCTTCTACTCTGTTATCATCTCTATACGAAGGTTGTTGGGTTTTTTCCCATTGGGTTTCCCAGGATAAACTCTTGTGTTCTTTGTTTTTGTGTTTTGTCTTTCTTTTAGAGATCCTATTGTTTTTTTGCAATTAAGTTATACAGCTATAATCTTGTAAAATTTAGCATGGTATCAGAGCAGTTCTAGAAGAGGCCATTGCCAGAAGCTAGGGTTTGACCTTCCAAGGCCTTTCATCATCTTTTCAGCAAAAAAAGAGCTGTGGAAACTTCGCTTTAGGGGAGGTGCATCTTTTGGTGAAGGAAAAATCAAATTCCGAGAAGTTTCATTTTTTACCTAATTCCGTTGCTGTTGAAATTAGGGTTTCAAGTTTTGTGGTTATCAACCCATTGTTTTGGCTCGACCTCACCTTCCCTCAACTCGCCTTGATAGGGCGCATCTACCTATGAGGGCAGTTTCTTTAAATTAGAAAGTTCATTTTTCACCTAACTCTTGCTAGGGTTTTTGGTTCAGATCTGTAGACAAGATGATTGGAATGAAGGTTAAAGATCGTCTTGATGGGGCTACCAACTTCCTATCTTGGAAGCCTATAGTTTTTCTCATCTTGGAAGAAAATGATCTCTTGAATTTTGTCAATGAGAAGGTTCCAGAACCAGAAGCTGAACAAGACAAGTCCTAGTGGAGGAAGAGTGATGCTAAAACAAGAAGGATTCTGGTGGACTTAGTCAAGGATCACTTGGTTTCACAAGTCTCAGAAAAGAAGACAACTAGGAAGATGTTCAAGACTCTGAAGAAGTTAATTGAACACAGTTGTATCAATGTGACTCTCACATTGAGGAACCAACTATCAAATACGAAGATGATCAAGTTCGAATCAGTCGCCTCATACTTATGAGGATCATCGAACTTCGAGACAAGCTAAGGACCAACGTAGATCAAATTGAAGATAAGGAGCTTTTCATGACCACTCTAAATGCTCTTCCACCATCTTGGGAGTCTTTCATCCAAACCATAAGTGATTGAACCAAGTTGCCCAAATTTGAGAGGTTATGGGTAGTAGATTACACTTAGGAAGAGACAAGGATTGCAGCAAGGCAAAGACTCCATGGTCGTCAAGTTGAGGAAACTCAAGCCTTCATTATGCCAAGAAAGGCAAGGGAAAAGAAAGGATGTTTCACAACCATAAGCACCAAGCTAGGAGACCAAGTTCTTGTCCAGATCGGAGGGTAAAGAAGAAGGACTTATCACACATACAATGTAAGTGTAAGAAATTTGGTCATTATGCAAACAAGTGCTTTAGTGCAAACAAGAGGAAGCATGAAGCTTCAACAACTGATGTAGAAGAAGGTCATCATCACAAGAAACAAAGAAATTAAGAACATACATAATTCTTCTTCATATCAATGTTACCAGGTACTGTTCCCACCACTAGTGATACATGGCTTATAGATAGTGGTGCTTCTTAATATATGATTGGTTATAAAGAGATCCTTTCTGAAGTTATTGAGAAAGAGTCTCACCTTTGTGTTGTACTTAGAGATGATGCCAACTACACTGTTAAAGGATTTGGATCTTCCTCTCTTCAGTTAGAATCCAATGACTTACTACATCTGAATGATGTGCTTTATGTACCTGGTATGAAAAGAAACCTTGTCTCCATCTCTGCCTTAGAAGACAAGGGATATTAGAGTTACATTTGCAGATGGAAATGTGCTTGCTTGGCACAAAAATTCTAACATGAACACTACAAAAGTAATTGGTGTGAGAGAGGAAAGATTATATCGATTGAGCACCTTACCAACTCAAGCTTTAGTCCATGATTGCACCAACATAGGTGAGAGATGGCACAAAAGACTAGCTCATCTAAATTATCAAGCTCTCCCAACATTACAGAACATGGTGATAGGTCTACCAGTGCTTCATGTAGACCATGATGGTATATGTAGAGGATGTGCACTTGGTAAGAATACTAAGGGTTCTTATCCGAAAAGTGAAAGCAGATCTGAAGGAATATTGGATTTAGTTCCCTCTGACTTGCACGGACCCATGACTCTTACTTCATTGGGTAGTTACAACTACTATGCAACATTTATTGATAACCAGTCACGGAAGACGTGGATATACTTTCTCAAGATCAAGGAATCCAAGGAAGTACCCAACAAGTTCAAAGAATTCAAAGCATAAGTTGAGAATTTGTCAGGAAGAAGGATTAAAATCCTGATATCAAATAGTGGTGGAGAACATACCTCTACAGAGTTCATTGATTTCTGCAAAGAAGCAGGAATGAAGAGGGAGCTCACAGTTCCCTACAACCCTCAACAAAATGGGGTTGCGGAAAGAAAGAACATAACAGTTGTGGAGGCAACCAAAGCCATGATACATGACCAGAGTCTACCAATGTTCTTATGGGGAGAATCATCCAGAAGAACTGCTTATGTACAAAATAGATGCCCTCATAAAATCTTGAAGAACTTGCCTCTGGAAGAAGCTTTCATAGGAGTGAAACCAAAAGTGGGCCGCTTTCGTATCTTTGGCTGCCCAGTCTACATTCATGTGCCCAAGGATAAAGGGACGAAGCTAGAACCTTCAGGCACGAAAGGGACATTGGTGGGATATAGTGAGTCTTCAAAGGCTTACAGAATATACATCCTAGGATCGAGGGAGATCGAAGTAAGTAGGGATGTGACCTTTGAAGAAGAGACGACTATCCGGAAAGGCAGAGGATCTGATATGGAGATCAATGATGGCAAAGAGATGAGATCATCTCCCCCTTCACCGGTTAAGAGGGTGTTTGAAGAAAAGAATGTATCGATCAATCCCATTGATCCAGTTGAGCTAGTTGATGCTCCCTCAGATATGACAATAAGCCGAAAAAGGCCTAGACGGGCACAACAAACATTACAGGATGCAGAGGGGCATGAATCTCCACATGGCACTTATCGAGAAAGCAAAAGACCTCAAAGGTTCTCGTGTTATGTAGCATTGACGAGTCACATCATTTACTCAAAACCTACCACGTATGAAGAAGCATCTAGCCACCAAGTTTGGAAGGATGCCATGACGGAGGAATTCCAGTCCATCATTAAGAATGACATATGGGAGGTTGTACCGAGACCTAAGGGGAAGTCAGTAGGGACTTCCAAATGGCTTTTCAAGATTAAACACGGAGCATATGGTAGTGTGGAAAAACACAAGGCTAAATTTGTTGCCAGAGATTCTCTCAGAAAGAGGGAATTGACTATGATGAGACATTTGCTCCTGTGGCTCGATATACTTCCATCACGACAATTATTGCTATTGTTTTAGCTATGGGGTGGAAGTTGCATCAGATGGATGTAAAGACCGCCTTCCTCAATGGTGTTATCGAGGAAGAAGTTTACATTGAACAACCAAAAGGATTTGTTGTCCATGGAAAAGAGTCACATTTGTAAACTGAAAAAAGCATTATATGGACTCAAGCAAGCACATTGTGCTTGGTATGGACGGATAGATGGATACCTGGTAAGCTTGGGATTCACCAAGAGTGATGTAGATCCCAATCTTTACTACAAGATTGAGGACAATGAGCCACTGATTTGTTTCTCACAGGTAATGAGAAACTTAATGGTGTAAGAAAAAGCTTGCCTCTGAGTTTAAAATGAAGGACTTTGGATTGATGCATTACTTCTTGGGACTAGAAGTATGGTAGAGGCAGAAGGAAATTTTCCTAAGTCAAGGGAAATACACCATTGATATTTTGAAGAGATCTAGGATGTTGGAATGCAAGCCCATGGCTACTCCGATGGATGCAAATCTGAAGAAGTTGAGGGAATCTGCTTCAGATTTTGATTTGATTGATCCCACCATGTATTGCTAGTTGGTTGGATCTATGATGTATGTGACGAACACCAGACTTGATATATGTTTTGCTGTGAACACTCTCAGCCAGTTTATGAGTGATCCAAGGCAGATTTATTGGGTTACTGCAAAAACATGTTCTTAGATACTTAAGTGGCATTGTGGGATATGGACTAAGATATACTTCAGGATGTGATTTGATGTTGTAAGGATTTCTGATTTAGATTGGGCTGGATGTGTTGCAGATAGGAAGAGTACTTCCGGATGTTGCTTCAGTTTCGGTTCTGCAGAGATTTCCTGGTGTAGCAGGAAGTAGACATCAGTAGCACTCAACACTACATAGGCCGAGTATATGGTTGCTAGTACAGTAGCCCGAGAAGCAGTATGGCTTTGAAAACTCCTTGCAGGATTGTTTGGTAAGATTCCAGGACCAACTGTGATTCACTGTGATGATCAGAGTTGTATACAGATGTCCGTGAATCCTGTATTTCACGATAAGACGAAGAATATAGAGATTCAATATCACTACATTCGTGATATGGTGCAGAAAGGTGCGATTGAGTTCCAATATGTTTCGACAGATGACCAGACTGCAGGTATTCTTACCAAGCCTCTTCTCATGACAAAATTTGATTACTTTCGCAGAAGACTTGGAGTAGAAGAAAATGCATCTGTCGTGCAGAGGGAAAGTTGAGACAGACATCTACATTGCTTTCACACTGGTGCCTCTATTCGTTTCGAATCTTAGCCTGGTATGGGAGAAATCTCATCGGCATTGTGGGACGGGCAAGTAGCAGATGGTCGTGTACACTAGTGACCTCTACTCGTTCTAGTTCTCATCCTGGTATGGGAGAAATCCCATCGACATTGTGGGACGGACAAGTAGCAGATGGTCGTGTACACTGGTGACCTCTACTCGTTCTAGTTCTCATCCTAGTATGGGAGAAATTCCATGGGAGTAGAGACGAACAGGTAGTAGATGGTCGTGTACACTGATGACCTCTGCTCGCCCTTATTCTCAGCCTGGTATGGGAGAAATCCCATTGACATATTGAGACAAGAAGGAAGTAGACAATTGTGTGCGTTGGTGACCACTACCCGTTCTGGTTCTCAGCTTGGTATTGGAGAAATCACATTGACATATAGAGATGAACAGGTAGTAGATGGTCGTGTACATAGGTGACTGCTATTCGCTCTGGTTCTCAGCCTGGTGTGGGAGAAATCCCATCGACACTTGAAATGAACAGGTAGTAGATGGTCGTGTGAAGCATGTCCTGGTTATCGGGTAGAGACGAACTCATAGCAGATAAGAATACCTTCCTTGTTGAGAGGGAGTGTTGGAATTTGTGCAACTTTAGAAGTTATTCTTATTGTACATGTATTGTATTTCCTTGTACCTCCTACGGAAGATTATACTGATGAAATTACTCATGTAAACCCTGGGGAAAGATTACACAAGAAAAGATTAAAATAAATATTATTTTTTTATATTTTCCCAAGGTAGGTCGACTCAGTTAGTTAGACATGTCGGCCCTGTTAGGGTAAAAGGAAGTTTTTGTAATGTGTATAAATAGAAGGCAAGTATGCCTCATTTACTCACTCATCCAACACAAGCAAGTTTTCTCTCTCATGGAGAAGTTTGCAGCATCAGAAGGAGTGTTTTTTGGGGTTTTATATTGGATAGACTTTTCTCTCTCTCCCTCTCTTTCTTCTACTTTGTTCTCAGAAGCTATCATCTCTATACGAAGGTTGTTGGGTTTTTTCTGATTGGGTTTCCTAGGATAAACTCTTGTGCTCTTTGTTTTTGTGCTTTGTCTTTCTTCTAGATATGTTATTGTTTATTTGCAATTAAGTTATATACTGCTATAATCTTGTAAAATCCAACAAATAATACTCCTGCAATATACCTTGCTGCTGTTGGGAGGATTGCTTCAAGGAACTTCAATATTGCTTCAAAGGTTTTCATTCATCCGACTCTTTCTTTTACCAAAACGGAGCCTCAAATGTCATAAATTGTTTTTCTCTAGATTCATCATTCATGAAAGAAAATCTATCCGTCTTGCTGCAAATTGTCTCCATGATCTACTTGATGGATCTGCTCTATCTCGGCTGCTTCCTTTCTTAGATGTCTCAAAATGTTTGGCTCATATTCTTGTCTCATAGACCTCCTATTTATTGCTTCATGTGGTGTAACAAAGGTTGCTTCAAAGTCTCTGAAAGGACGCGAACTTACTTGAGGCGAGATTCTCGGTCGGTGGTCCATGTAATAATAAAAGGTAAGTTTACCCATCCCTTCAATGCAACCAATCCATCCGTTCACACTTCTCGTATTCTCACGTGATTGGTGGATTTTCTTTTGTTTGGACCTGAACATTGAACTATCAGTTTTTGGAATGTCTACACTTTACCATGCAGATCCAACCTCAAATATGACATATAGCAATAGATCTACACTTTTGTTTGTAGATCTAGGCATCTAAAATTCCAAAATTGGTAGAACACAATAAAAGTATACTGGGTCAGAATTTGACCCATATGGGCCAATGAAAGCCTCTCTTGAGATTAGCTAAGATGAATGAGCCCTTTCTTTACCCAAAACCACTGTACGGGTGAGGGCTCAGGCATTCCCATAACTCACTGTCTTGCCTATTGTTCGATAAGGGTTAGTAGTTGCTGCTTGGTTCAGTTTTATCACATTACCCAGTAATCCATATTGGTTGGTAATGTAAGTTATGTACCTTGTGGGAGAGGAGGGAAGATAGGAACTCTGTAAAAATACTCTATCTGCTTGGGGTCAGGCTTCTTCCTTGGAAACAAGAATAAACTGCTAGCTTCTTTTGTCAGAGGTTGTTTCCAAGGCTATATTTCCACCCAAGCAAAGGCAGTAGGTTTGATGCATAGGTTCAAAGGTTCTTTCCAAGGTGGAAGGTAGCGAAGGGTACTATATTAATAATAATTAGCTATATTACTTAATTTCATCTCACGACCCGATACAGAGCCATCCAAAACAATTATATTTACTTACTTGATACCCATCTCACGTTCCGAGCATTCCCATCTCAAGGAATAGTGATAAGGGTTAAGTGTCAATATTGCTTTATTTCCTAAAGGTCATTTCTTTCAAGGTTCGTCGAAAATCATCTGGCCTAATTAAGCGGGGGTAACTCCAGGGTAATGATTTAGTAGCGGTATAAAGCAAGCAGTAGTAGTTGATAGAACAAAAAGGAGAAGGCACAAATTAATTGATTGAACGAAACGTATTGATTCAAATTTCATGGGGAAGAAGAGAAGAGATAATAAGATAAGATAAGTTAATTTTATTACTGTCCACTAATGACCACAAAGTAGGTCAACGGGATTGTTGGTTACAATGATATGTTATGCATGTGGGAGGATCAACCGATCTCTCATAAAGAAAATACAATATAAGCAATACAAGTGAAATAGAAAGACGAAAGAAGTAAAAATGTGTAGGGCGAGCTAGTCTGTAGCATGGGAGAACACTTGCTCCAGTTCCAACCCTGTAACCTTGCATAGGGGCAAAGGAGCCCGGGTGGGCAAGATCCAGGAGCCAAAGTAATCAAGGAGGGTCTGGTACTCCTAACATCTGAGACTGAGTGAGGAAATTGCAGGAACTGAAGAAGTGTCTGCTGCCCTGATCTGGAACTTGTAGGCGCGGGGTGCCCTTTGGTACGATGTTGACAGGGTCTGTAGGGTCCTGAGCGCCTCATGGAGGGGGGCTTGGTATGGAGCTGTCGCTGAGATCTCGTGGGTCGGGAACCTCCAACCTTTACCGATCTAGGAGCTGGGTCGATGTCAAGGTCAGTAGATGTCTTAGGGCCTTTGGAAGAAGGTAGACTGCTGAAGAATGTCGTGATCTGCTGTGTGGTGTTTGGTCTGCTGGGAGGCTAGAGGAGCTGTGCTCGAAATTTGAGGGCCTCCTGGATATAGAGCGCTAGACATCTTTGATCGGTGTACTTGAAGAAAGTGGATAAAGTTTGGAGGCCCCTGAACAAATAGTAGAAGTGTCCTTTGATCTCATAGTAGATAGGACACCTGAAGACAAAATGTGACTCGGTTTCCACTTCCTGAAGGTGACACAGTTGGTAGATCCTCTCTGATCTATCAATCTGATGGTCTGACTCAACCCGGAGTCTATGAGAGCCTACTCTGAACTGTCCGAGAGGGATCCGAAGAGCGTGCATCCAGTGGAAGAACGTATACTAGGGCCGGACAATGAGCCCGGCTTTGAACTCTAGGAAGTGCTCAGCATAAAAGGCCATTTTAGGGCACAATCCTCCTGGAGGATTAATCCAAGTGACCTGGACGAATTGCAATTAGATATCGTCTTTGATGATCTTATTTAGCTCTTGTCTGGTTGGCAGAAGGTGCCCAGGGGCATCTAAAGAGTACTGGAACGAGGGAAAACGATCTAATTGGATCCCTACTGAAGCAAGAAGGCTCGAGACCCTTGTGAGCCAACATTTGGTCATGCCTGGGTGGGAAGCGATGGCTATAGTCTGAGCAGAGCAGTAAGCTAGAAAAGGGTACCTCTCTCGGCCTTTTGTTGAGTCGGCTAATCCTCGGATCCGATGTAGGAAGGAAACCAGTTTGAAAACTGTCTTGAAGTGGAAGGGCTGGGCTCCAAACTCAGCGAAGATGATGTGCTGCGGTATTGTCTATTTACATCTGATGATACGTTAGAGAAGAAGGGTTTGGACTCTTTCGGCCGATGCCCAATCAGACTCGAGTAAGGAGGGCCCCCAAATCTCTGATCCATAAAGAACGGTAGGACAAATCAAGGTGTTTAGTAGATCCATCTTGGATGAGATATCCTGGAAATGGTGATGAAAACACTGTCTCTCGAGGAGGGATAAGGACCCGTACCCCTTGTTGATTTGAGGCTGGAGAGTTGGTCGTAGACTGAAGCGGGGCCTAGAGAACTGCACTCCTAAATAAGTGCAAGTACCAGTGATTTCAACCTCCTCCCCTTTGAATAAGAAGCGAAAGTCTGAGGTTTTCTTCACCCTGTTCAAGTTCATAACCTTAGTTTTGCTCAGATTCACAGTCAGCTTCCGGAGTTCACAGAACAGGGCTAAGGAATCAAGTTGTCTTTGCAGACCTTTTGGGGAGGGGGCAGAAGAGAGGAGTACAATATCATTAGCGAAAAGTAGGATGGAGATCAGGACCTGGTGGAGGAGGCACCCATCTATCTCTTCGGTATGCTCATGGAGGGAGGTCTCCAACTTGTCAATGTAGATTCCAAACAGGGCGGGGGAGAGCGGACAACCTTGTTTCACCCCAATGGTGCCGCGGATGAACTCGGATAATCCTCGAACTGTGCGAAGGCGGCCCCGAATGGACTTGTAAAGACGCATAATAGCCGTCAACAGGATCGTTGAGATGCCAATATCTCTGAGTCGCTGCAATAGATCCTCTCTCGGGACTGAGTCGAAAGCTTTCCGAAAATCTACAAAGCAGCAGTAGACTTTCGAGGAGTGGTGTTGTGCCTCCTCAATCACGGCTCGGAGAGTAAAAATGTGGTCGATGGTCTGATGTGCAGGTATGAATCCTTCTTGACCATGAGCTTTAAGAGTTCTCTGTTCAAGATCATTGGAAAGTTTCATATGGAGAACAGTGGCATAAAGTTTTGAGAACGTGTGTCCAACCATGATCGTTCTGTAGTTGTTAGGGTCAGAGACGGTTCCTGGCTTGTGGATTGGATGGATGATGTGATGGGACCAAACCGGCGGAAATCCTTCCCGCACCACGTGGTTGAAGAGATCAACCAAGTAGCTGACTAGAACCCAGAGACCATGCTTGAAGAACTTTGCTTGGTGGCCTTCTTCGTCTGCCAATTTGCTGCTGCTCATTGCCCGGATAGCTTCTGTAACATCATTGTTGGTGAAGAGGTTGCAGGAGGAGGGGGAGGGGAGGCAACAGGAATGTCAGCCTGGTTGGGAATGTCATAAAGCTTGGAGGTGTGGGTGAACATGGAAGCAAGGTCCAGGTCGGGTTACAGAGGAGAGCGCCGAGAGAGGATGGTACACCAAAACTGTTTGGGGGAGCGGGTAAGGAGGGCAAGAGTGAGCTCTTTCCAATTGTCATGAACTGTCCACAAGTTTGATCATGAACATTGTCTGCCTGTGGCGGTCAATGATAGTTCTCAAGTGAACCAAAGATCATTCTTTATACAATACAGTCCTGAAATAGTTCTTAACTCATTTTTTGATAACTCTTCATGGTGGATCTCAGCATGTGTTCGACAAATATACAATCTTTTAACCAAGTTTCAACAAGTTTGCAAATCAACTCTTGACATGATGTGCATAACAGTGCACAACCAAAACTTATGATTGTCTTCAAGGGAGTTTCATATCAGATTACAATCATTCCAAAAATGATCCTCAAACCATTAAGAAAATTATTCAGCAGTTAGATCTGTATTTCCAGATCTGTTTGCCTTCTTTATTATTGATCATTGGCTGCTGTCATGAAGTGTCTTCTTGAAATAATTGTTCTTTCAAATATGCTCCACACGTCTGTCTTCGAACAGTTTTCAAACAGCCCTTTAGACTGTCACCAGATCTTCAAAAACGATGATCCTTAAGTGATCCAAAATGTGGCCTTCAATTCTGTCAAACACTTTCATGAAAGCTGTCTAGGTTGTCCTACAACCACTCCAAAACCTGTACAAAACATCTCTTCATAAGACTCTTCTCTATTGTCTTTACAATGCATGTGGTTCTTTAAGTAGGGTTTTCTGAATCTTGATCTTCTCACCTTACTTTTCTTTCCGCAATCTTTGGAGACTTCGCACTTTATTGTTTGATGTCCTTATCTACTTGAGTGCAATATTTTAGCATACATACTTCACCATCATCTTTTCTCTTCTAGACCTGGTGAGACACTTTCTTGCCATTGTATGAGGTACTTTCTCTTGTTAATGGAACGCTTGACTTTCTGCAAGCTTGAGCCTTGTGACCAAAAGCATTGCAACTGTAGAGTCTTCCTGGGTAAAAGAGTTACAATGTGTCCAGCAGAATTGCATCTCCAACATCTTATCATGCTTTGGACATTTCCATAATCTCTTCTTGCATAGAACTTACAATTCAAGGTTTTCTAACCAAAACCATTCCATGAAAAACAATACCCATCAAAAAGAGGTTCATACTTGAACTACTGATTCATCTTTGGTGGTGCATCATTTCTGAATTTGCTCTGGAATGAGGAACTTGTTCTTTGATAACCCTCTTGAGTAGAGCTTTGAACATGTCTTTAACCTTTGATTTCATTTTTACTTTTTGAGGAAGAAGAGCCTATCTCATTATTGCATCTAGGACCACACTTGTCAATTTTAGACTTATCAACTTTATGGTCAACAGCAGACTTGCCAACTTCACTCTTGTAGCCAAGACTATACTTATTATTTGAAGACCTTTGTGTATTCAAAATTTTATCAAGAGTAGCTGAGTTGTTCATAAACTTGAAACTTACCTTTGACTTTTCAATCTTTCCACTAAGATTGACCACTTCTGATTCTAACTTGTAGCATGTATCTTCTTTTCCCATTAGATGGCTTCTTAACATTTCCTCAATCACCTTAGCTTCTTCAACTTGAGATCTTAAGCTAATAACAATCTTCTCTGTCTCGTCTAGGACTTAAGAGTTTTTCAGGATCTTCTCATTTACTTGAGTAATATAACCTTCCATCTCTTTTGTAAGTTAAGAAACTTTAGATTTTAGTTTGCTAAGCAACTTTAGATTTTAGTTTGTTAATCTCGTCTTCTTTTCCTTCTAACTAAACCCTTTGTTCATTGATGAACTCTTCAAGTACTTTAGTGCTAGTTGTTGGAGTTTGTGCAACTTCAGAAGATATTATTATATTGTACCTCCTAAGGGAGTTGAACTTGTTGTAATCAATCAAGTAAACCCTAGAAAGAACATTGTAAACCTTGGGGTGAAAACCAAGCAAAAGAAAAAGATAAAAATAAATTATTAATATATATTTTATTGCTCCCCCAAGTGAAGCCGGCCCCAGTGAATTTTCCATTTGGAAAATCAGTATAAATAGGAGGCGCCCCTCCTCATTATAACACACATTCACTCAAGTGAAATTCACATCACTGAGAGAGAGAAGTTCACACCTACTGAAGGAGAAGACTGTTTTGGGGTTTCTATCTCTGGAAAATACTTCCATCTTTTCTTTCTCTTCTTTGTACACTGTTATTGGAATTATCATCTCTATACGAAGGTTGCTGGGTTTTCTCCCATTTGGGTTTCCGAGGATAAAAACTCGTGTTATTGGTTTGTGCTTTGTCTTTCTTCTAGTGATCCTATTGGTAAATGCTGTTGATTTTTGTACCTAGGCAGATGTTCCCTAGGTGACTTTAATTTTTGCCTAAAGTCACTTTAAGAGGGAAAAAGGTGACCCTCACATTAAAATGTCACTTAATGAGACTTTATGACAATAAAGTCACTTTTTGATAAATTTAAGTGGGTGAGTGATTTTATTTATGGGAAATAAATAAAAGGGATTTTCACTCTCAATCAATCTCAGCCATTGATTTGATTCTTTCTCCACCATTGGATTAAGAAACTCACCTAGGGCAAACAAAAAGCATGAGGGAGGCAAAAGGAGTTCACTTGTTCATTTTTCAGGTTAAGAAGAGAGAGCTGGAGAGATGGGTCGAGTTTGCTCATGAAGGGCACGATTTTCCAGAGAAGGGTTTGCTGAAAGTTTTCCAGTTTACTCCAGGAGGTCGAGACCACATTTATTTGGAGTGCACAGTTCCCAAGGAGTACGGCCTGCATTTATTGCTGCTGTACGGCTGCTTCATTTTCTGCACAGAAACCGAGAAAGTACGGCCTGTTTGCTGCACAGATTTCGAGGTGTACGGCCTGCTGTACGGTGCATTAAATGCTGCACGAATTTCGAGGTGAAAGGACTGCTGTACCGCACATTTAATTCTGCACAGATTTCGAGGTGTATGGCTGAGGGTTTTTGCTGTACGGACTGCTCATTAAATTGCACAGAAATCGAGGAAACTGTACGGCTGAGTTTGCTGTACGGTCTGCTGAGTATTGGCACGAAAATCGAGGAGGTGTACGGCCTGTCAAAGCTGTACCGGTGCATTTAATTTGGTGAAGAAAAATTAGAGAAAAATGTATGGCTGGGATTGCTGAGCATTTTTCCAGACTTTGAGAAAAAGGCTGCTGGTGGAGATAAGTTGTATTTTCACCATTATTTTTCTGTCCTGTACCTTGCTGAAGAATTAATTAAAATCTCTCCTCTCTGACTGGTTTTCCCCGCAGGGGTTTTTCCAGGGCTGATTAGCCAAAAATCTCTGAGTAAATTTTTATGATGTGCATGCATTTGTTTTCAGCCTGTTAGTGTTTTTCTGCGTGTTTAAATTGTTCAGGAAAATTTTTATAAGTAGCTTCAAGCCTATGCAAAACCGGCTGAAGTGAAAACCACAAAATTGTTCATTAAACCAGCAAGCAGTTAAACTCAGTTTTTCAACAAATGCAATTAAGATATATTGCTATAATCTTATGGAAATCTAACATGGTAGTACTAGAAGAAGCCATTGCCAAACATTGTCGGAACCTTGCCGGAACTAGGGTACCATCTTTTAAATCCTTTCCTCAACTTTTAGGCAAAAAAAGAGCCTTGGGAATTTCCGTCTAAGGAGGGCGCATCTTTGGGTGAAGGCATAACTCAATTATGAGAACTTTCAATTTTTGACCTAATTTTCCTACCGCAGCAAAAATTAGGGTTTTAGTCTTTGACCTACTTCTTCCACAGTTTTGGCTCGACTCTACCTCTTCTTAACTCGCCTTGCTAGGGCGCATCTAACCGTGGAGTTAGTTTTCCAAAGCTCCAACTTTCATTTTTGACCTAGGCTCTGCTAGGGTTTCAAATCTAGATTTGTAGTCACGATGATTAGTATGAAGGCTTAAGATCGTCTGGAAGTTTAGGGTTCTTCTTCTTTTAGAAGAAAATGACCTATTACAATTTGTATATGCAAAGGTACAAGAGCCAAAAGCCAAAGAAGTCAAACCTCGTTGGAGGAAAAATGATGCCAAAGCAAGAAGGATTTTGCTGGACTCAGTTAGAGACCACTTGGTCCTCAAATCTTAGAAAAAACGACAGCTAGGAATATGTTCAAGACCTTGAAGAAGCTATTTGAACCAGTGTTACAAACATCGTCGATATATCGGCAACATCGCTATATATCGCGATGTTAACTCACTGGCGATATATCGACAATATATTGCCTTGGTATTTTTCTTGATTTTTTGGCCATTTTTTCTCGATTTTATTGCGATATTTGTCGATTTTTTCGAATATATCGCGATATTTGCCGGATTTTTCGAATATATTGTGATTTTTTGCATTTCTGTATTTTTCAATATTATTGCATTTTTTATTTTTCCGATATATTGCCGATGTTTGTCGAGATTTTTGTCGATAAATTCAAGAATTTCTTTTTGGACCCTCAGCGATATATTCGCTGGCACGATATTTGTAACATTGATTTGAACATGACTCTCACATTGAGAAACAAACTGTCGAAGATGAAGAAGACGAAGTCCGATAATATTGCCTCATATTTCATGAGGATAATCGAGCTCCACGACAAGCTAAAGTCCAGCGGAGACAATCTTGAAGAAAAGGATCTTGTCATGACCATGTTGGGAGTTCTTCATCCAAACCATAAGTGGTTGAACCAAGTTGCCCAAATTTGATAAGCTATGGGTAGAATGCATTCAGGGAGAGACGAGAATAGTAACACGTTAAAGACTTCATGGCACTCAACCTGACGAGAATCAAGCGTTCGAATCTCATGCCAAGAAAGGCAAGGGAAGGGGAAGGAAGCCATACAATCACAAGCACCAAGATAAGAGATCAAGTCCTCCCCCAGATCAGAAGAAACAAAAGAAGGACTTATCTCAGATACAATGCTACAGGTGCAAGAAATATGGCCATTATGCCAGTAACTGTCGAAGTTCAAACAAAAGGAAGCATGAAGCTTCAACTGCTGATATAGAAGAAGATCATCAACACAAGAAACAAAAGAATGAAGATTGTACATAATTTTTCTTCATATCATCTCTATCAGGTACTGTTTCCACCACTAGTGATACTTGGCTCATAGATAGTGGTGCATCTAGACACATGACAAGATATAAAGAAAATCTCTCAGAAGTAGTTGAGAAATATTCCCATCTTCGTGTTGTACTTGGAGATGATGCTAACCACAATGTGAAGGGATCTACGGCCACCTCCCTTCAGCTAGAGTCAAATGATACTCTACATTTAAGTGATGTGCTCTATGTACTTGGTATAAAAGAAATCTTGTTTCCATCTCAACCTTAGAAGACAAAGGATATAAAGTAGCATTTTCAGATGGAAAAGTACTTGCTTGGCACAAGAACTCAAGCATGGATACATCCTAGGTAATTGGTATGAGAGAGGAGAGCTTGTATCGACTAAACACTCTACCAGTCCAAGCCTTAGTCCATGAATCTACAAGTATAGGTTAGCTATGGCACAACAGACTAGCTCATATAAATTACCGAGCTCTCCCAGCAGTAAAGAATATAGTGACAGGTATACCAGTGCTCTAGGTAGACCATGATGAAACATGTAGAGGATGTGCACTTGGAAAGAACGCCAAGAAATCCTTCCCAAGAATGAGTGACCATGACATCTCTTTCACTACAACTAAAAGTGTAAAAACACAATGAAAAATGCTTTTTAGAGTGGCACACATGTGAGGCATTTGCCAAACATGTAATTGGCACATGTCCTGTTTTAGGTCATGTGCCAAACATGTGTCCTAGCTTATTCGTGTTTGACTCGTGAAATATGGTCATAAAGCCACTAAGGTACATGTCTTGTTTCAGAGTTTATAAACCATTTTCATCACATCTCTCTCTTTCTCTCAGATATAAAACACATGACTTGAGGAGTATCTCTATATTACAATTTCATGAATAATAAATATCCCTTCCCAGGTCCACTATAGGGTTCAAGACATCCTTGAACAAACAAGAACCGAGTATAAGGCACTTCATGATCGAAATTGAGTTGCTCCACATTTTTAAGTTGTTGACCGAGTTTGGCTATAATTGGATAAGCAATGATGCAAAATCAACAACATCATAAGTTCAAGCCCATTCGATATGTGTTTCTTGCACCATTGTACAACAAATGAGTCGTGATGCCTTCAAGTTGAAACACGCACCTCAACCTTGGTACCCATGATGTGGTGAATGTCAATAAGTTGAAGTTATCTAAGCCATCTCACTTGGAGGAATTTGATCCCGACGCGTTCGAACTCCGGAGGCCATAATTGCAGATTTTTAGCCTTCCCTCCATAGAGATACTCTTTATGATGCTATAATATCCTCAAATACTGATATTATACTGATTCTATGCAAAATTACTGAATAGCCGGGCATTCAAAACTGCCATGCAAAATTGCACTAAATTATAGCTGAATTTAGGTTTAGGGTTTGTAGGAAAGATTGTAACACTTACCACTGATAAGCCGGCTGAAAATGCTCCTGAGAGAATACGCATGCGAGATAAGCCGAGCTGATGAAGTAATAACCTCTTTTTCCTTCGTAGTACCCCCAACAGTCTGAATCAACTAAGGTTGACGTTTTTGGTGGAGGGATGGTCTGTTGCAGCTGAAAGTTGGCCGGAGTGTAGGTGTGCCCGTGCCGGGGAGAATGGCCGGAGCATGCAAGAGTTCTGACCTCTCCAGGTACCCTAGCGAATTGATTCACTTGATTGATGCTCACGCCCCCACTCTTCTCTATTTTGCTGCTAGCTGCTCTAGGTGAGCAATCCGGTGGCTGATAATTACTCAAAGTAGTAGAGTGATCTTGTCGGTGAGGATGCAGGCCACATGCGGAAGAAATATGGTGATTCGGACTCCCGGTGAATGCCCTGGGGTTTCCCAGCTAAATTCCCCCCAGCTGTACGGATGAACCTGCAAATAATCTTTCGGCATACACTGAAGCACTGAATAAGGATGAATACGATAGATGCGGTGACAAATCTGAATGGTTTATCCTGAAGGAGACTAGGGCAGATATTGCACTGCCGAAACCTCGTTAGCTGAAGAAACTGTCTTCAACCCCAACTGCCGTGTCCGCACGCTGTGCTGCTACTCAAAAAGTTCCAAATCAATAGTAATCATAAGTGCCCTTCTCTGGTCTCATCACCCTCTTCAATAGAATCTCATGAACTTTTAGGGTTTGCATGTCACTTTTAGGGTTTCCGCTTTACTTTTGCATGCATGCAATTCTATTTTAATGTTGACTTTTAAGCCTAAAGAAACAAGGCTTCTTCCATTCGACTGATGACTTGACGCTGAAGGAATGTCCGGTAGTGCTCTAAGTATCAAATCTACTTAGTCAATTCCCTCTCATGCAATACCCTCTCAAACCTATGGGAATTAAGTAGGTTAGAGGGTGTCTGGGATGCTTAATTAGAGGGGGACATTACAGTTCTCCCTACTTGAAGTTGCTTGTCCTCAAGCAACTGCAAACTAGGATGCTGCAATACCTGCTCTCCTTCCCATGTGGTGTCCTCCATAGGTAATTCCTTCCATTTCACCAGATACTCTTGAATTACCTTGTTTTAGAACTTCCATTCTCGTACCTGTAGGATTTACTCTGGAATCAGTACTAGTAGCCCTTCATCATCTAGAGGAGGTAACTCCGTGGATGGAGCAATGTGTTGTCCTAATTTTTTCTTGAGACTGGACACATGGAATACATTGTGAATCTTGCTTTCTTCCGGCAGTTCTAGCTAATAAGCCACCTCTCCAACCTTCGGAATTACCTTGTAAGGACCATAGAAGCGAGGTTTTAGTTTTCTCGCTCCTTTCTTCTCGAGGGAAGATTGCCTGTATGGTTGTAACCGTAAATATACTAGATCTCCTACCTCGAAGCTCCTCTCAACCCTATGTCTGTCTGTGTATAGTTTCTGTTAATTTTGTGCGGCATGTAAGATCTGTTTCAGGATCTTGAGGATATCTTGACCGTCCTGTATCCAATATTTGGCCTTGGGTGCTCTGCTGTCTCCAAAGGCTAGATCTGCGAAGCTCAGTGCCTCATAGCCATACAATGCTTTAAATGGTGTCATTTTGATAGACATATGGTAGGTGGTATTGTAACAGTTTTCCCCTAAGTGTAGCCACTTAATCCATGTCCTTTGTTGGCCTGCTACATAATTGCGTAGATACCCTTCAACCCACTTGTTGACAATCTCGGTATGTTTGTCGCTTTGCGGGTGATAGCTTGTACTGGTAGCGAGTTCTGTCCCTACCAATTTGAATAGCTCCTGCCAAAAGGCACTGGTGAATTTACTGTCTCGATCACTGACTATGGTTTTGGGTAACCTGTGTAATCTGAAAATCTCTCTGAAAAATAACTCGGCTACCTGGGCTGCGGAGTAATCGGATGATATAGCAAAGAAATAGGCGAATTTGGTTAGTCGATCAACTATGACATATAAGCAATCTCGCCCTTGGACCTTGGGCAACCCTGTAATGAAGTCCATGGGGATACTTTCCCACTTCTGTTCCGGAATTGGTTGTGGTCGAAGTAACCCTGCTGGATGGATGTGCTTGACCAAATTCTGTTGACAAATGTTGCATTCCGGCACATGCTGCATAACCTCCCCCTTGAGACCCTTCCATGAGAACCTCTCTCAGATCTGCCTATAGGTTTTCAAGAAACCTTGATGTCCTGATAATGGAGAGTCATGTGATGCTTGTATGATTTTCCTTTTCAAGGCTGATTCTGGGATGAGGTAAATCCCGCCCTTATAATAGATGATGTCATCGATAATTATGTGCCTGTCGTCTTGAATCTGTCCATCCAATAATTCGCAAGCAAATTTATTCTTGGAGTACTCTACTAAGAGGAGAGACCTCCAATCTGTGGATATACTCAGGAGAGATAATGAAGCGGGTCATCTGGATAATGCATCAACCACTATATTGTTCTTACCCTTCACATACTCTATCTTAAAATCGTAGGCTTGAACCTTGTTGACCCATTTCTGTTGTTGCTCATTCAGCTCCTTCAGCTCCAAGAAGTACTTGAGGCTGTTATGCTCTGTCTTGATTTTGAACTTGCTGCCCACCAGGTATTGTCTGAATTTAGTGAGAGCATGTAAGATAGCTAACATCTCCTTGTCATATATGGAGTAGTGGCGCTCTTAGTTTTTCAGTTTTCTGCTCTCAAATGCAATTGGGTGGTGGTTTTGCATCAATACTGCTCCTAGCCCTTCCCCTGAGGCATCACATTCTACTACAAATGGTTGGGAGAAGTCAGGTAGTGCTAAAACCGGGAAAGAACTCATGATGACTTTCATCTCCTCAAAATTTTTCTGTGCTAATTTTGTCCAAGTGAAGGCCCCCTTCTTTGTGAGATTCGTGAGTGGTGCAACGAATTGGGAGAACCCCTTAACATACCTCCGGACTGTTTTTGGCATGGGACAATCCCTGATAGCTCGGATTTTTCCCATATCCACCTGTACCCCTTCTGCACTGATGATGTGCCCTAGATACAACATCTCCTTCATGCCAAATTCACACTTGGACATCTTTGCGTAAAGCGAGTTCTCTTCTAGAATGATTAATACTTCGTCCAAATGCTTCAGATGTTCCTCCCATGTTTTGCTGTAAATCAAAATATCATCAAAGAATACTAGCAAATACTTACGTAACTGAGCTCTGAAAGTATGGTTCATGCATGACTGGAAGGTGGCCGGAGCATTGGTGAGTCCAAAAGGCATTACCAAGAATTCATAGTGACCATAGTGGCAACAGAAAGTTGTTTTAGAAATGTCTTGATCCCTTACTCGGATCTGATGGTACCCCGAGCGAAGATCAATTTTCGAAAAGTATTTGGCACCCCGCAGCTCGTCCATGAGTTCGTCAATCCTGGGGATGGGATACCTGTTTTTGATGAACTTTTTGTTGAGTGCTCTGTAATCGATGCACATTCGCAGTGTGCCATCCTTCTTCTTAACTAAGACCACTAATGATGCAAATGGACTAGAACTGGGTTGAATATATCCTATCTCTAGTAATTCCTTGATCGTCTTCTTGATCTCATCCTTGTATCTTTTGGAATGTCGGTAAGGAGTGGTGATGACTGCCTGTGTCCCCTCCTCCAGCTCAATGATGTGCTCAAATTCCCTATTTGGCGGTCTACCTACTGGAAGGTCCCGAAATACCCTTTCGTGCTTCTGCAATAAGGTCTGAATATCTGTTGGGTGTTGGGTGTTGTTCTCTGGAGGTTTCCTAAAGGTGATAAACATTATGCTGAGCATTCTATGTCATCTTGCTTGAGCACTGCCTCCATTCTCTGTGAAGAGACTGGTTTTGGGGGATAAGTGTTCATTCCCCTCAAAACTACTCGTTTCCCATCTGGTCCTTGGAATTCCATTTCCATTGCTCGGTAGTCTGTAGTATATTTCCCTATTGAATAAAGCCATTGAACGTCTAATACTACATGTGTATCTGCCACATCCACTACATAAAATGAATCTGTCATCTAGTAGTTGCCTAATGTGACATTTAGTTTTGGAATCCAATAGTTGCACTCCATGCTAGAGTTTCCGGCTATTGCTAGAGTAAATCCCTCAAACTTCTCTGTCGGAATACCCCTCTTGGCTACCCAAGTTGCATCAATGAAATTGTGGGTTGCTCCCCCATCAATCAATACTCCCACTCTGTGGCCCTGTACTACTCCGCTAACCCTGAGAGTATGGAATCTAGGTACTCTAGATAGCGTAGCAATAACTCTCTCTGGTGTATCACCTTGGAGTGACTCCTCCTCTGTTGCCCACAATTCTTCTGTTGTTTCCTGCTCGTAGTCCTCCCCTTCACTGTTTGAATATACCTCTATGTAGTGGGCTTTGGCCTTTCCCGCACACCTGTGTCTTGGAACCCATGGTTCCTAACAAGTAAAACACAATTTCTTTCGTCTCAAGTCTTTCCTAGTGTCATCGTCTAACCATTTTTTCCTTGGTAACTCCTACTGGAAATGTTTCTTGTCCTTGTCCCTAACTGGAAAGTTGGTCTCGAGTGGGAACCTGTTCTTCGGGACTAAGTCTTGGAGATCTTTGGCTCGACTGATGGCATCCTGTAGAGTGGAGGGTTTGTAGGCTTTCACCCACCCTCGTAGTGGCTCTGTCAAGGCCTCAATAAACAACATAGTCAACCTGCTCTCCGACACATCTGTCACCATAACAGCTACCCTCTAGAATTCTGAGATGAAAGCCTCCACACTACCTGTCTGTTTGAGTTGAGCCAACTCTCTGAAATGTATCTCTGGATCTTTCCTGTCAAACCACTCCATGAGTTTCTGAGTGAACTCACTTTAGGAGTGGATGGTGTTGTGACCCATTGTTACTAATCCGTGGTACCACCACTCATGAGCCTCTCCGTTCAGGTGGAGTGTAGCCAATTTAATGGCATTTGTCTCTGTCATGGGATTGAGTTGGAAATAGGTATCCAATTTATGAATCCATATCCTCGCTGAACATCCACGAGTCCCATCAAAGTTTGGGATGGTCAACCTGCCCAAGGTTTTCTGCAACTCATAGTTATGATTGAATCCCTTGTTGAAATTTTTGGGTCTGTTCCTCTCTTCATGTTGCAAAAATACGAAAAAGATATGGTTGCAGGAAACTCATCCCCCAAGTCCCTGTATTCTTGCAAATAGGCCCCAAAGGGTTCGCTAGGCTCTACCTGCATGACTGGACCTGCTACTGCATCTACCAAGAGGTGAGGCATAGTAGGCCTGTTGGAAGGTCTGTTATATATGTGGGGTGTGTTCTGCATATTGGTGTATGCATGTTTCCCACTACTGCTTGTAGACCCTCTATCTATCGGTGAGAGAGGTGTACTGCTATTACCTGGTTCTGGTTTCGTCGATAATTTGTTGATTGCATTAAGTGCGTCCTTTTGCCCATTGGCTAAGTCTTGCAATGCGCTTACTAGGTTGCGAAACTCCATTCTGTCCTCATCTTCTCCCGTTCCTTTTCCCCTGTTAGAGTGTATACTTGTTGGGTCCATGTCTGAGTTGGTATCTTCTAGTTGGATATCCTCAAAGTCCTCCGTGTACCTACTCCTCCTTTTCCTATAGGTTACAAAAGTGTCCTCTTTTGTATTCATCTACTTCTGATGTTCAAGCCCACAACTAGCAAGGAACATGCTCTGATACCACTGTAATATCCCCAAATACTGATATTCTACTGATTCTATGCAAAATTACTGAATAGCTGGGCATGCAAAACTGCCATGCAAAATTGCCCTAAATTATCGCTGAATTTAGGTTTAGGGTTTGTAGGAAAGATTGTGACACTTACCACTGATAAGCTGGCTGAAAATGCTCCTGAGAGAATACGCATGCGAGATAAGCCGAGCTGATGAAGTAATAACCTCTTTTTCCTTCGTAGTACCCCCAAGAGTCTAAATTAGCTAAGGTTGACGTTTTTGGTGGAGGGATGGTCTGTTGCAGCTGAAAGTTGGCCGGAGTGTAGGTGTGCTCGTGCTGGGGAGAATGGCCGGAGCATGTAGGAGTTCTGAGCTCTCCAGGTAACCTAGCGAATTGATTCACCTGACTGATGCTCACGCCCCACTCTTCTCTATTCTGCTGCTAGCTGCTCCAGGTGAGCAATCCGGTGGCTCATAATCACTCAAAGCAGTAGAGTGATCTTGCTGGTGAGGATGCAGGCCACATGCGGAAGAAATATGGTGATTCAGACTCCCGGTGAATGCCCTGGGGTTTCCCAGCTAAATTCCTCCCAGCTATACGGATGAACCTGCAAATAATCATCTGGACTACAGTGAAGCACTAAATAAGGATTAATACGATAGATGCAGTGACAAACCTGAATGGTTTATCCTGAAGGAGACTAGGGCAGATATTGCACTGCCGAAACCTTGTTAGCTGAAGACACTGTCTTCAACCCCAACTGCCGTGGCCGCACGCTGTGCTGCTACTCAAAAAGCTCCAAATCAATACTAATCATAAGTGCCCTTTTTTGGTCTCATCACCCTCTTAAATAGAATCTCATGAACTTTTAGGGTTTGCATGTCACGTTTAGGGTTTCTGCTTTACTTTTGCATGCATGCAATTCTATTTTAATGTTGACTTTTAAGCCCAAAGAAACAAGGCTTCTTCCATTCGATTGATGACTTGACGCTGAAGGAATGTCTTGTAGTGTTCTAAGTATCAAATCTACTCAGTCAATTCTCTCTCATGTAGTACTCGCTCGAACCTATGGGAATTAAGTAGGTTAGTGGGTGTTTGGGATGCTTAATTAGAGGGGGACATTACAGATGCCCGCATGATCCCCACTAGGCATTGCCAAATTACCACTTGGTTTGTTTCAAAGCAACTTTGCCCTTTCAAGCCAAGTGGTTGTCCTAGACAGAGGTTGAGCAACACTTTCCACAACTTCAAATAGAAATTGGGGATGACTTCCTAGTAGTAGGGAGGGATTGATGAGACTTAGTCTAGTAAATATATGTGAACATGCAAATCCATATTTTCATCCTCTCCTCCTTAAATATACTCTTTATGATGTCTACACCATACCCACTAGGGGTCGTTAAATCATTGCTTGGTTTTTTGCATGCCCAAGTCAACTTTTGGGCAACACTTTCCTGATCTTCAACAGTAATTGGAGATGATTTCCTCTCAGTTGGGAGGATATAATGAGGCTTAGTCTTGTGAATATATGTGAATATGTATTTATATTTGTACTTTTATCTCTTTTGGGTAACTGAGTCTAGATTGATCACTAATGCACTTCTTGTATTGTATTGGGAACTTGGTCAACTTTGATTACTCTCCCCACAATTTTGTAATCACTACATATAGTAATACAAATAAATGTAGAACATGTGTAAAAAAATAAAATGGTTCTCCTCCTTCCTTACCTATATAGGGTTTGCAATTTTTGGTCTTTACATAACATATACTTAGTTTTGCATATGATTACTCATAAGAGTTTTGTTCTCTGGTTAAGGTTTTTTGTAATATCTTTCAATTTTTGCTTAGTATTTACTATTTCTCATGATATTTTCTGGTCTTCATTTAATACTTTTTGTTTTTTAATATTGTTGGGTTTAGTTGTTCAGTAGTAAATGGAAGTCTTAGGGTTGGTGCAAAGTTCATTGGTGCTTTTGGTGAAGGTGAAAACTCGAGGAGGTATGTATGGTTCCATATGTGTTTGATTAGAGGCTTTATATTAAAGCTATGTATGTATGGTTTAATGGAATGCCATGTATGTAAAGGGAAGGAGGAGCAAAGTTGGAGGCGCACTAATAAAACTTATAAAAATTATGTGAGAGAGACATGGGGTAGTGTAGGTATGTATGGTTCCATATGTGTTTAATTAGAGTCCTCATATTAAAGCTATGTATGTATGGTTTAATGGAATGCCATGTATGTAAAGGGAAGGAGGTGTAAAGTTGGAGGCGCACTAATAAAACTTATAAAAATTATGTTTGAGAGAGACATGGGGTAGTGTAGGTATGTATGTTCCATATGTGTTTAATTAGAGGCCTCATATTCAAGCTATGTATGTATGGTTTTATGGAATGCCATGTATGTAAAGGGAAGGAGGAGCAAAGTTGGAGGCATACTAATAAAACTTATAAAAATTGTGAGAGGGAGATATGGGGTAGTGTAGGATAGTGAACAAGCAAAGTGCGAGTTCTCTTTTGGTTTTATTAGGCATTTCTCCTCATTTCAAATACAATGATCCTCCTCCCTCTTCTTTTATTTAGTGTTTACGATTTTTGGTCATTGCATAGGATATACTTACTTTTGCAGAATTTTGCTCATTATATATTTCAGTATTTGTTTAATTATTCTCATGAGTTTTTTGGTGTCTTTTAAATATTTCGAATAATATCTTATGGTCTGAATTTACTGTTTTCTGGTTTGGTTTTTGTTAGGTTCAATCGGTGGGGTAATTAAGGCATGTCCTAATTGCCCATATTGTGAGTTTTGGGTATGATATAAATTGCACATTGCCATGGGTGAAGGGTAAGGCCAAGGAAAAAGAGGTGTGCATGGTTTTCTTTGTGCTTGTTCAAGTTAAAGTCATTCAATTATTTGTCATTTCTTTATTTATTGAGTCGAAAGGAGTAAAAGAAGGTGGAAGAGCACTAATGATGTTGCTTAAATATCCTTGTGTACAGGTGAAAAGTTAAAGTAAAAGGCGAGGGTGAGTTATACATTTGTTGATAACAACCCATATTGTGTGGGTTTAGGGTTGATAAATATTAACAGGTACAATGGGTGAGGAGAAGGCTAAGGGGTAGGAGGTATGCATTGTTCTATGTCGATTGAACTTAACCTATTTGTTGTTACATCATTATATCATGTGTTTGTTTAAATTTAGAGGCAATGTAGTGCAGGTAAAGGAAGGTGGATGTTTGTTGATGAAATGATTGGAATGTTTATGTGTGAGAGAGGTATGGGGTAGTGGGTAAACATGGGCTAAGAGGTATGCATGGTTTCAATTGTGTTTGTTTAAATTAGAGTCATTATATTATTTGTCATTTCTTTATTTATTGAGTGCAATGGGCAATGCGAGGGCTAAGGAGTAGGAGGTATGCATTGTTCTATGATGATTGAACTTAACTCATTTGTTGTTACATCATTATCTCATGTTTTTGTTTTAGTTTAGAGGTAATGTAGTGCAAGTAAAGGAAGGTGGATAATTGTTGATGAAACGACTGGAATGTCTGTGTGAGAGAGGTATGGGTTAGTGAGTAAACACAGGCCATAAGGTATGCCTGGTTTTATTTGTGTTTGTTTAAATTAGGGTCATTATATTTTTTGTCATTTCTTTATTTATTGATTGCAAGTGGGTAAAGGAAGGTGGAGGATCTCTAATGGCACTATTGAAAAATCCTTGTGTGCAGGTGTGAAAGTAGAGGCAAAGGATGGGTTTAGGGTTGATGCATATTTACAGGTACAATGGCGAAGGAGAGGGCTAAGGTGTGGGAGGTATGGATTTAAGTTCTAAGCCATTTGAACTTAACACATTTGCTGTCAGATCATTATATCATGTGTTTGTTTAAATTTCAACGCAATGTAGTGTAGGTATAAAAGTTGGATGGTTGCTGATGAAACCACTAAAATGTATGCGAGTCAGATCATTATATCATGTGTTTGTTTAAATTTCAACACAATGTAGTGCAGGTAAAAAGATGGATGGTTGCTGATGAAACCACTAAAATGTTTGCGTGTGAGAGATATGGGCTAGCTAGTGAGTAAAAACCTAGAGGCATATGGTAAGTTCTCTTTTGGTTCAAAACCCATGAATTCTCTCCTATTAAATTATCCTTGTTTCAAATACAATGGTTTTTTGTTCCCTTGTTAGCTAGTTAAGGTTTGCGATATTTTGAATTTGCATATAACATAATTTTGGGTGAAATTTTTCATATCATATTTAAATAATTTGTTTAATATTTCTCATGAGATTGTTTGGTGTCTCTATTTACAGTTTTATGGTTTGGATTTTGTGTGGTTTAGTGGTTGGGGAAATAGATAAGCTCAAGAAGTGAGGTGAAGCTTGAGGTGGTATGTTTTATTCCATTTGTGTTTTGTTAAATTATAGGCATCTTACATTATTTGTCATTTATTTAATTATTGACTTCAATACAATGCATGTAAAGGAATGGGTTGGTTCACTGATAAAAACTATTGAAATATTTATTTAAGAGAGATTGTGTTATAGGTATAGGTGAGTTCTTTTTTGGTTCATAAGTTTTTGTGTTTGCATAAGTTGTACTAGTGCATAAGATTACTCATAATATTTTCTCATAATATATTTGGCATTTTTATTATTTATAATAAGATTTTTTGGTCACTATTTAATACTTATCTATATTTTGGTGTGTAGGGTGTCCTTGGTTGGAGATTGAATCTTTTTGGGGTTTGTTGAAATGGAACTTGTTATTTCTTTTTTTAATCTTTTTGATATTTTTTCTATTGTTGTTTGTATCTTTTGCTATTGTTGTTTTTCTATTTTTCTGCTATAAGTGTTATTTTTTTTTAACCTTTTAGAGCATGGCCATGCTAATTTGTGCTTTGGTATATTTTTTTATTGCTTGCTTTCTCGTTGTGTTTTCTTATTGTTGTTTATAGTTGTTTTGTGGATTAATGGGTAGTAAAATTAAGGCAATCTTGGATGACCCATTGGGGTTGATGAAGATTCCATTAATGTAGTTGGCAAAAGTGAGGGAGGTATGTATGGGGGAATTTTACTCATTTGTTTTTACATAGTATTATGGTTCAATGAAATTTAAATTTAACATATTTCCTCCATCATAATCATATCTTGTGTGTTTGTTTAAAATTTAGAGGCAATGTAGGTATATAAAGGAGGTGGAAAAGCTCTATTGAAACCTCCGGATATCTTAGCGTGAGAGTGATGTGGGGATCTATTGTAGATGTAGAGCAACATGTGAGTTATGTTTTCGTGCAAGACACATTTATGTTCTTCTATGAAATCCTAGTTTTATATACAATTGTTCTCTTCTTCCATTACCTATATAGGGTTTACGATTTTTGGTGTCTTCATATCATGTACTTAGTTTTGCATGTATTTCGTTTATGTTTAATCTTTTTGGTAATATTTTAAAGGTTTTGTTGAATATTTCTCATAACATTTTCTGGTTTTTATTTTTGTTGGGTCTAGTTGTTGGCAAGTAAAGGAAGGTCCTAAGGTTGGTGCAAAGTTCATAGGTGCGTTTGGTGAAGGATGAGGGGGTATGTATGGATCCATATGTGTATGTTTCAATTAGAGGCATCTTATATTATTAGTGCAATGCCATGTAGCTAAAGGAAGGAAGATCAAAGTTGGAGGTGCACCAACTAAACTAATAAAAAATCTTTGTGAGAGAGGACAATGCCCAATTAGGAGCACTAATGACACTACTAAAATATCCTTGTGTGCACGTGCAAATGTAAGAGGTAGAGGGTGAGTTCTACATTTGCTGAAATCATACCATATTATGGGTTTGGGTTGATGCATATTTACAGGTACAATGGGAGAAGGCTAAGGAGTAGAAGGTATGCATTGTTCTATGTTTATTAAACGTAACTCATTTGTTTTTACATCATTATATCACATTTTTTTTAAATTTATAGCCAACATAATGCAGGTAAAGGAAGGTGGATGACTACTGATGAAGCGCTGAAATGTTTTTGTATGAGTAAACATGGGCTAAGAGGTATGCATGGTATCAAATGTGTTTGTTTAAATTGGAGTCATATTATACTATTTTTCGTTTCTTTATTATGCGAGGGGTAAAGGAAGGTGGAGGAGCACTAATGATACGTCTGAAATATCCTCTTGTGTAGGTTTAAAGGTAGAGGTAGGGGGTGAGTTCTACATTTGTTGATAACAA
Source organism: Pseudotsuga menziesii (assembly GCA_001517045.1). Lineage (NCBI taxonomy): Eukaryota > Viridiplantae > Streptophyta > Pinopsida > Pinales > Pinaceae > Pseudotsuga > Pseudotsuga menziesii. The sequence continues at coordinate 57,741 of LPNX010418413.1, forward strand.
CTCATTTGTGGGTTTAGGGTTGATGCATATTTATAGGTACAATGGGTGAGGAGAAGACTAAGGAGTAGGAGGTATGAATTTATGCTCTATTCCAATTGAAATCAAATTATTTGTTGTTACATCATTATATCATGTGTTCTTTTAAATTTAGAGGCAATGTGGTGCAGGTAAAGGAGGGTGGATGACTATTGATGAAATTGCTGAAATGTCTTTTTGTGAGAAAGATATAGGCTAGTGAGTAAACATAGAGGCAGATGGTGAGCTTCCTTTTGGTTCAAGGCTCATGTATTCTCTACTACGAAATCACTCTTCTTTCAATACAATGGTTCTCCTCCCTCTTCGGCTAGTTCGGGTTTTCAATTTTTGTTATTTGCATAAATGTACCTAATTCTAAATGAGATTTTTACCCTTTGCCTAAGATTTATTATAATATATTTCAAGAATTTACTTATTATTTCTCATGAGATTTAGGGTGTGATTTCAAGATTTGTCATGAGAGTTTTTGCTCTCTATTTAATATTTTATGGTTTGGTTTTTATGTGGTTTAGTGGTTGGAGAAATTAAAGCTTGTCACAACAACCCATTTTGTGTCTACAGACAATTGTAGTGAGTGAAGGTGAAACCTGAGGTGGTATGTATGGTACATTTGTGTTTTTTTAAATTAGAGGGATCTTACGTTATTTGTCATTTATTGAATTATTGAGTGCAATGCAGGTAAATGAATATGGTGGTTCACTAATAAAAGCTATTGAGATATCTATGTGAGAGATATTGTAGTACACTTTGCAAAAAGTAGAGTCAAAAGTGAGTTCTCTTATGGTTATAATTTTTTTTGTTTGTATTAGATTTACTTGTGCATCATATTTTCTCACAATATATTTGGTGTGTATTTAATATTTGTGATGGTGTCTATTTAATACATATATATATTTTGATTTGCAGGTTTTCGGGGTTGCAGAATGGAGTGTATGTTTGTTATTTCTCTTTCTTTGTTTTCTTTTTTGGTTGTATTTTCCTATTGTTTTTTGGTATCATTTGCTATTGTTGTTTTTTTGTTTTTTCTAGTGTTATGAATGTTACTTTGTTGCATCTTTGAGCATGGCCATGCTAATTTATTGTTTGGTATGCTGTTTTTCTTGTTTGTTTTTTTTTTTGTCCTTTGTTTTTCTTGTCTTTGTGAACAATTTTGTTTTTAGTTCAACTGGTGGAAAGTAGGCCTTAAAAGCACATATCTGGGTTTAGGATTGACATAGATTGCATGTGTTGTGGGAAAAGCTAAAGGAGGTATGTATAGGAAAATTTACTTATTTGCTACTATATAATTTTATGGTTCCGCTATGTTTTCGTTGAACTCATTTGCTGCTTCATAAATATATCGTGTTTTTTGTTTATATTTAGAGGCAATGTGGGTGAAGGTAGTTAAAATATCCATGTATCAACAAAACATGCGCCTAATTGAGTAGAGTTTGCAGGCATGGATGAATTTTTTTTCCAAGCACGATTATCACCATACTAGACTTTGTTCGTGATTGGGGGGTGACTTACTTCTTTGTGACATTGGAGGGTGCGAGTTTCTCACTTGTTTCATTCAATCTTGATAGCTTCTTTAGAGCATGACACATTTGGCCTTTTAACTCCGTAATATCTACAACTTTCTCCTAGATGCATTTCGTTGCTTAAAATTTCATCTCTACATCTTGCAAGATCCATCCAAAAGCATCATATCCACACTAAAAAAAAGGAGCATTGTACCACCCAACAAAATTAAAACACCAAAATATATGGCAATTTGACCATTCAAAAATGCGATGGATGCTCTATATGGATGAGTTGTAGGTGCTATGATGAATAATATTTTGGAAGTCTTGCCAAATGAATGTTTTCATCATATTTGAGAGTAGCTGAAATCACCTATGTTTGACAAATGTGCAATAATTAAGCTTTTGGTGTTCATTGGTATACCATGTTGATTCATAAAAGTTGTCTCCCTTTATACTTGTGAAAATAGAGGGAGTGTGAGGTCATTTTGTGGTCTTGAAATTTATGATCATTGAAATCACTAAAATTATTTGTCCTTTTAAAATTACTTTTCAAAAACAAATAATAAAAAGCTAGTTGTTGAATAGAAACACTAGTTTTGTGGGACCTGTATTGTAATATTGAGATAAACCAACCAAATTTCCATAGAGTGTTGAACATACCAGGAATATGGTAGATATGTGAGTTGTTTTTGTCTCTTATGGTACCCCGTTAGAAGGTGGTTCAATGAATGTTTAGGGTGATTCCATGAAGATGGGTAACACTTTTTGGCCAAATTTGGCGATGAAAACCTGATTTTTTACTCATGTGCTAGATAGAAGCCCTCAAAACG
>LPNX010418413.1:60501-74072 GCA_001517045.1 Pseudotsuga menziesii
TTAGATACCTCGACCGAGGTATTTAGATACCTCGGTCGAGGGCTTGATAAAACCTCGGTCGAGATATTAAGACCTCGGTCGAGGGCTCCGAGGTGCGTTTTTCTGTTTTTGCCGAAATGTGCTTGCCAAAAATTGTTACCCAGGCCGCGGATTCACCCTTTAAGCTTTCAATAAATAGTGCCATTGTTTAGCAAAGTGCATACTCCTAGTATGCCAAGCGTTTGGAGAGGGATGGACTTCGACATCATCCAGGGTTCCCTTCAAAGCTTATCCTATGTACATCACTCTATCATTCATCATTCAATTTCAGTTCAGCCTTCATGTGCATGCTATAACAATCAACTACCTTCCACCATTCTTCCCATCCTCCCGAGTGAACCATTACCTTAGATGAAAAGTTACAAGATTGAAACTTAGATAAAAACCACCTCATAGTCTAGGTACTACAGGGAGCTTAGATCAAGAATGTAGGCTAATAATGCACTTACCAACAACAATGAAATGCTCTAATTGGTCGAAGACAATTTGACTCTAGCCCATGAGCAATTTATATCGAACACACATCCTATTCATAGAGCTAACAGTGGTAGTTGGGAAGGGAGGATGGCAAGTGCGATGCTTGATCCTTACATCACTGAAGTTAAGGATTCTAGGGAGGTGCGTCCTTGTCTTTAGACCAAACCTAAAAAAACCTTTTCACATAGACTAGCTAAATCCAAACATGATCTTTAACTAGATAGGAAGGACACAAAAGTGAGCCACAAAAACAACAAATGTATCAAAAGATTCAAGTAATAGCTTCATATCCATTCTCAACACCTTATTTACTTGCACTAGGTGTTTTTATTTGAGTAGAACTCAGTTGGACTTTCAAGTGAGCTACCAAGGGTGAACAATTACTTGTTCGAATTCCAAGTTCAGAAGTCCATTCAGGTCGTCTTAGGCCCTTTTTATTTTTTATTTTTAACATGTCCACACCCCCATAGGGAATTGTAATAAAATGACTTAGCATGATGAATTTATGTAAAAAGTTTGGCTTCCTAGGACGTAGTAATTAATACATTATTCTAGGGTGTTTTTTTCTTGTTACTTATATATCATTTTTTAATGATTTATAATTTTAGAGTTTTTCACTCAAGCCTCCAAAGCTAGAATAATTGTCTTGGTGGTTAGGCCTTGGGAGGTTATTAAAACCTAAGTGTCAATGTATATTACCATGCTAGTCATTGTTTTTGAGTCGTATGAACATGTACCAAGTCCCCCATTGTTTTTTTCTTCATTTCTGGAAATATAAATATATTTCGTTTTTCCAGTATTATTTTTAATAAGTTAATTGTAAAATTTCTCTGTCATAAAAGTGGGACTAGGAGGTTGTTTTTGCCATGGGGGTGCTCGTTTTCCAACTCAGAGCACCCATTTAACCCATAAACCCACTTTTCTAAGTATTTGAGTAATTATTTATCTCCAAAATTAATTATTACTCGAAAAACCTAAAAAAAGAGTAAAAAATTGGATAAAGTAAAAAATCCGGCAACTCATAAAAACTTGGAAACTTGCTGAAAATGAGTTTCGTGAATTGGAAAAGTAAAGCGGCAAACATCCTATAAGGATTTTGGAAGGTCAAATCATGCTATTTCCAAGTAAATCAAAGCAATGGAAATTTCCTCCAAGGAAAGCTTGCATTTTTTGGGAATTGTGTTGAGTTTTGAGTGTTGGCTTTTCAATTTTTTATCTTACCATTACCAAACCCTCTTTCCATTTGAGCTAGACTCTTCCTTTAGCAAGTGCGCCCTCCCTTGAGCTTGCTCTTTTCTATTTAAGCAAGGCTTGGCCCCTCATTTTCTCATGATGGTCAGAGGATCAAAAGGCTATTGTAGCTCTGCTATTGTAGTTTGTAATACTTTTTGGAATAATAAAGGCTTTGGAGGCAGATGTATGGTGTAACACTTTTAATGTGTGGATGGTAATTGTCAGGTGCTTATGAGGTATAATATATCTCGTTTTCTTTGCTTTATGTTGGTTGAATTTGGCCTTTGAAGAGCAGATGTATCACAATAGGATAAGATTAGAAAAGTTTGTTTGCTTCATGTTACCATCTAGGATGCACCTAGTTGGACTTTTAGTGAGACGCTAATGATGAACATGATACTTGTTCATAATTCAGAGTTCGGAAGTCCTTTCGGGCCTTCATGGTCGTTTTATTTTTTGTAACACATGTTCATACTCCCTAGGGGAAATTGTAAAAAATGTGCTAGCATTTAAATTTTTATAAAAGGCTCGGCCTCCCAGACTTAAGCATCAAGCCGACTAGCCTAGAGTGTGTTTTCTCTTAGTTATTATTGGTTGTTGAACAAACGACTAATAATTTACGAGTTTTTCACTCACACCTCCAAAGCTGGGGTAGTCATCTTTGATGTTTCGGCCTAGGGAGGTTATTAGAGCCTTCGTGTCGGTGTTTTTCACCATGCTAGGAATTCGAATTGAGTCGTATGAACATGTACTAGGTCCCCCTAGAGTTTCATCAATTTCCGCAAAAAATGATTTTTTTTTTTATTATTAATTTTTTATTTTCTGTTTTTTTAAGCCATTTTTAATGGTTTAATTAAAATTTTTCAAAGTGTAATAAAAGTCAGATACGGAGTCCATTTTTGACGTGGGGACACTCGTTTTCACACTCGTTTTCACTTTACCCCAAGGACCACTTTCTGCATCAGTCGGGCAGCCGGAGCACCCTGTGAGGCATTATTGGGCTAAAAATGCATCAAAATAACATTTTAATGTTAAATATGGACATATTGATACTAAAGTAAAAAATTTAAAAGAAGTCCAAATCAATTAAAAATTGATTAAAGTGACATGGCAAGGGTCCCATGTGACTAGCGATTTATACACCCACTCATAAGAAGTCAAAATTTGGTTTAAAAAAATCAAATAATAAAGAACCAAGTTATATTATGAAGGTGACGTTAAGCATGGGGAAATCACAAGCTTATTTTGAGGAAGCGCTAGCTTGAAGTGGACCCCTCCCTCTTATATCCATATCATTTTAAAATAAAAAATAAAAAAGCTTTGGATATGTGGTAAATAAAACCTTGGCTTGGAGTTTTATTGTAACAAGATTTAAATGGTGATGACGTCAAGCTTCAAGGAGATCATGAGCATGGTGAAGGGGTTGCGCTAACCAAGAGTGGCCCCCCCCTTTATTATCCACCTTAGCACTTAAACTTTGGTCTTTACCGTGCAAGAGTCCTTTTATATGGTAACGAGTGATTAAATATGGATGACGTCAAACTTGTTGAAAGCGCGAGCATAGTTACACCACTAAGGTGTGGATCCCCTTTATCCACATGGAAATAAAACCTTGGTTTATTTAATTCACCATGCATTGGTTTTGTATGAGGTAGCGATTGAAGGAAGTGTGGTGACGTCAACTCACCATCAAAGGGTTCACGTGAGTTTCGGATGGTTGTGCTAGCAAATGGTGGGGACCCCTTTCATCCATCGAAACCTTGTTTTCGTTTAATTTTTTGCCATATGTCAAACGTTTGGTAAGTAACAAGTGTTATTATGAGAGCTCACGTCATAATATAGACGTACAATCGCGTGAAGGAGATCATGGCTTGCGATTTGGTTTTGGTGAGTTGGACTTTGGGAGTTTGAGCGAGGTTGCCTACCTCATTTGAGGTGGCACCTCCCCATACCATCTTTTTCAGTTAAACTAAAGAATCAGCCCATCGATTCTTTTGATTGATGCAGTGTAACTCAGCTTCACTTAATTGAACTCTTACTTCTTCTGCCAGTGTTGGTGGTGCCCCCTTGGGCTTGTATTTTCTATAAATAAAGATTTGCTCTCCTCATTCAAACTAGTTGGAATTATATTGGGAAGATCTAGCTATTGTAATCATTGTTTATCTGAGAAATAAAAGAGACTTTGGACGTCTATTTGTGTGGTGCTTTGTTGAGTGGATGTACTATCATTGTGCTTTTTGGGGATAATATGTGTTGGATCCATTTTGCTTTCCAAATTCCAAATCTAGCTTGCTTGACGGACTGGTATCAGTTTTGCGAGGTAAATTAAGCTGTTTGTTTATCGCTTCAATTTATTTAGTATGAATGCTTAGAGATGCAAATTGAATATTTCATTTGTTTATGAATATTTGCACATTGATTTCTAAGTATATATGCTGCTGGATTTGACCATTGGTTGTCGAGTTGTATGAAGTACAAGTTATCTTAGCTGGAGATCGAGAAGATCTTGTTTGATCTTCCTCATTTCTAACACTTTTGTTTGGAGATAAAGTCCCTCGATGCCCCACAATCAAGCGCCTCAAAGATCTTCTTGTTCTCTAAACCTCTCTCCCTCTCCTTGTCAAGTATTATTTAAAATTTCACCTTGTCCTTTAATTGAAAAAGTAGTTACAGATCTAAGTTAAAGGTTCATCTTCATACATAAATCGTAATTACTTTTCATTTTTAGATCTTGTTAAAGTTTAAAGGAATCATCATTTCTTAGTTTAGATCAAGGGTTTAAGCTATCTTATTTCAAGCCATTATTAGCAGAAAAACTAAAAGCTTGTTTTTTAAAGGATAGCAGTTGGTTTAATTCATTATCTGACAGGTTAGTGCCTTGATTTATTTTCTCTCCTGAAGAAGCAAATAAATACCATGAGAAAGTAGCTTTCTAGCTCAGTTTCTCAGTCATTTTTACCTAGTTTTTTCATTCTGTTGTTTCTTAGAATTTTTTCGGCAGACTTTGGTAGTTTTCCCAAAGCACTCTTAAAGTGTTTTGGGACATATTCTATTAATGTTTGTTGGCTGTTTTTTGCAGGTTTACAATAAAAGAGGAGGAAACTCTGGCAAGTTTTCGCAAAGTCAAGCAAAAAGAAGACAAATGGAGCTCCCCCTTGCATAAGAATAAATTTTCCAATAAGTTGTAAGCCTTTGGATCCCAATTTGAGGACCAAATTGCACTTTCTTCTGCCTCATTGTAAAAGAAAAATAAAGTTTGAGTAGGCTCATTAGAGCCCGGTCCCCATCCCCCTTGGGGGGATTTGTGTCGGTGTCATTTTTTTTGTCTTCTTGATATGTTGTTAGCCCAATTGTTTTTCTTTATCAATTTCATGCTTTATTTAAGTTTTGCAAGGGTAATTTGAATACTTACCCACTGCGCTATACTGAAGTACCATAAGGGAAAAGATTTGAGTAGTGTAGTAATTAAAAAAGCTTCAATTTTGTTATGCACTGCTAAGTTAAAATAAACCCCCTCGCTTTCCTGAGTACAGGTTCGTGGATATGGGCTTGCCCGAGTACTGGATCTGGAAAGAGACTCCTGGGTTTTATCTTATTCTAAATCAGAAAACTTGTTCTAAAACTTTTAAAATAAACCAAGAATCCTTCCCCGTATGCTCTACACCGCTGCAGCTTGTTTGATCAGTTGGATGTATCAGAAAGGGATACGAGTTACTAGATCTAATAAGAAAATCCACACAAGTGATTTTCTCGAGAACTCTGGAGGTTGCAAAGGGTAATCACTACAGAGTCAGGGGGCTACTCCAAGCAGGTTCATCCTCGCCCCGTTGGACACTTGGTATTACTGCTTTAGCACTCAGTTCGAAGGGGCTTGACTTGTTGGGCCAAACCCACAATTTACCCTTTCCTTAATCAATTCATTTAATAATCTAAAATTTACCAACCGAGACACTGCAATACTTTCACTAAGACTACACTAGCAGCCCACATTCGCAAGCACTCCTTTCATCTTGGCACTAGTCTTTTCTGTTATATTTTTTGCATAATTTAATCTTGCAATGTGTCATTGAATATTGTGTACCAATTTTGAGAGGGGTTAGTAAGGTTAATCTTGTTTGCAATAATTGTTTTTTTTCTTTAAATTTCATCCATTTCATATTAAAACTCCTAGAATTAGTTATTTCTCTTGTAGAGTAAAAACCCTAGATTTTACTTTTCATTAGGGTCCACCTCCCTTGGCTTCGCTAGGAGTTGGCCTAGACAGAGGAGCTGAGTCTTAGGTGACAACACTTGGCTCGAGCTTGCTCCCAAGGTCGCACCCATTGGCTTGAAGATTTCTTCCACGTTACCCGAGGTGCGAATTAGGCGACAACATTTTGGCGCTGTTGTCGAGGATAAATCTTTCTATTCCCGGAATACGACTTTTGAGTTTTAATTCTTGTTTATGCTTTGTTTGATGAATGTTATAGTTTAATCAGCTTACTCAGATCATCTGGAAACTCCACTACCTTTAGTTCTACCAAGGCGTTCTACAAGATGAAACTCTGAAGGCTTGCTTCATTTCATTCCTGAGCCGGAAAAGGTTTACCGTAGGATGAAAAGCAAGCTAGCTTCTCGTAAGATCCTTGACGATCTTTCATCTGAGTGAATCTTAAATATTGACCTTTTATTGGTTGATACTTCTCAATCAAATAATTCACATAGTACCATGGGTACTTTATTTAAACCTCTGGATTATTCTGCCGTAATTGGGCAGCTTCATAACATCCTAGCTAAAGCCATTGAGAAGGTTCCATCTTTTTATGGAAACGATGCTATAACTGCTGAGTCTCATTTGTTGGCTTTTTCACAATGCTATAGTAAATGGTGTCACAACGTCAACCATGAAGATGTAAAGATGAGGTTGTTTGCCTTATCTCTTGAAGCTGATGCCTTTGAATGGTTCACCTCCTTAGATGATGACAGTATCAAGACCTTCAAATAATTTGAAATTGCATTCAATAAAAGATGGGGGAATAAGAAAGAGAAAAGGCACCGCTTGGCTGCCTTAACAAACACTAAAAAGAAGGAAAACGAAACCATAGAAGAGTTCAATAAAAAATTCAGAGATATGGTGGGCAGATGCCAGGTTGATATTAAACCATTCGATACCTCAATTCTGATATATTACATAGAAGCATTCGAGGGAGTAATGAGGTACCAACTTAGAGACAAAGAACCTGATAACCTAAAGAAAGCCATGGAAATAGCTGAAAAGATAGACAGAAACATGCAATTTGCAGGAAAGTCTAACATTCCAGGATTTATTAGAGGCACTACTTCATCTTCCAAAACTCAGGATACCAGAGGAAAAACAGTAGAGCCCGAAGGAAAAGATGAAGGTAAGGAATCAATGAAAGAAGTAGCTGACATGATGAAACAAATGATGATAAACTGTACTTCCTAGATGAATGCTATGCAAAATAGGATAAACAACATGGAAAAGGCACAGGTTTCTCAAAATCATAAAAACTTCCAGCCTAGACAAAACCAGGAGTGGAAAAAGAAGTATCCTCCCTATGAGCAGAGACCTCCAAATCAACTTGAAACAAACAACATGGTGATTGATGAGGTTCCTCCCTATTGTTGGCCTTGTGATGAACTTCAAGAAGAATGTACTTGTCCAAAATTCTGCTACATTATGGAACAAGAACAAATGGAAATGAATAACTTTGTAGGACATCCTAGAAGTCATGACTACATAAACAACGTAGGGCAAGTTCATCATATTTCAAAAGAAAAATGGAAGCAAGCCAAGGACTACAGTTAGGAAAAGTATGATGCTACTAAGATTTTTGGTGAAAAGCCTTCACCTGAACAGAATATGGAGAGGTACAAAGGGGTGGTTTATCAGAGGAAGAAAAACATGATCCCAACCAAGTCAAGTCAGCTATGCCAAAGGTAAAACTCCTCCCCCTCTAGATTTGAACACTGATTTGGGTAATTGGTTGTCAAGTGCTAAGATTTCTGTCCCTGTAATTGAGATCCTCAAAATTCCAAGTCAAAGAGATATTTTCATGAAAACCTTAGAAGAACCTAAGGAAAATATAATTGAAAAATCTAAGGAAACAAACTATTGAGAAGCCTAAAGAGAAATTGGTCAACTCAAAAGAAAATGAGAAGGATAAACCTAAAGAAGATTTGTCCAAGAAACTGAGTAACTTTAATGAAGATGTCCCCATCATCTTGCATAGTAGGGATCCTAATAAAGAAGATCATCCTTCCTTCTACATTTCTTTGATTGTAAAAAGAACAAATTGTTGCACAATTGCATGCTTGATTCAGGTGCGTCATCAAACATCATGACTAGAAAAGTCATGGAACAAATGGGCTTAACTATCTCAAGGGCTTACCAGAATGTATGCGCCATGGATTCAAGGGAAATCGATGTTGTGGGTATAATTCTAAATTTTCCAGTCAAACTAGCAGCATCCATGACATAGGTGTAACCATGGACATAGTGGTCATAGATGTTCTTGACAGTTGTTGTCAAGAAAGTGGGCTGGCTCTCTAGGAGGATCTATTCAAATGGACTGGACTTATGCCATGATTCCTGCTTCTGAAGACGCACATGTCAAATTATATAGAGAAAAGGAAAGAAAGTATCATGTAGAAGATCCAGATGAGTCAGATAATGAGTATATTTGTGAGACAAACGATCTTGGGAACCATGCAATCTATGCTAACTATCTTATACCCATTAGAGAAAAAGCTAATGACGAGGAATTTGATCAGCTATGGAGAATGAGTTTTGATGGGGCTTGTTCCAAGGTTGGGAAAGGGGCAGGCATTGTTATAACTTCACCATCAAATAAAAAATTCAATTTTGCATACATACTTGAGTTTGATGCATCTAATAATGTAGCAGAGTATGAAGCACTATTTCTAGGACTTGAAATTGCTAAATATATGGGAATTCATGTGCTTAGTATTAAAGGTGATTTAGATTTGATTATTTCTCAAGTCAAAGGAACATTTGCATGTAAAAGTGAAAGACTTAAGAAATATAGGAATGCTGTGTGGGACACTTGGAATTATTTTCGGGCATTGAACATTGTGGCCATCCCACGTTCTGAAAACCATGAAGCAGACAAATTTGCCGTGGCAGCATCAACTTTGGAATTTTCTGAAGAATTGGTCAAAGGAGATGCAAAATTAGAAATAAACTTCAGACCTTCAATATCGGATAACATAAATAATTGGCAGGTGTTTAAAGATGATAGTCAGATTGTAAGCTTCATCAACAACATGCATGAGTTTTTCGATTGTCAGATAAATTTTCAGGTTGAGAAAGATGTGGATATCAAAGAAGAAGGTCAACCTATGAACCACATCCCAAAGAATGCTATTGAATGGGAAAGTACTTTTGATAGGCAGGACAAATATAAGAAAAAGGAAATGGTAAAACCTGTGGATTTCATAGAAATAAACATTGGTACTGATAAGGAACCAAGAAACATAAAAATTGGAAAAGGTACTTCTAAAAAAGAAAGAAAGGACCTGATTGATCTTGTAAAAGAATACAGAGATGTATCTGCTTTTACTTATGATGAGCTAAAAGCTTATCGGGATGATGTATTCCAACATACAATCCCATTAAGGCCTGAAGCCAAACCCTTTCGACAAAAACTTAGAAGGATAAATCCTAAGTTAGCACCCATGGTCCAAAAGGAGTTACAAAAGATGTTGGCTGCAGGCATTATTGCCCCAACAAGGCATTCATCATGGTGTTCAAACTTGGTTGTAGTCAGAAAAAAGAATGGACAGCTGAGATTATGCATAGATTTTTGAAACTTAAATATCTCATGCATGAAAGACAATTACCCCTTACTGGATATGGAAACCTTGCTTCAAAGAGTAACGGGGTCAGGGATAATGTCTATGCTGGATGGTTTCTCAGGTTACAATCAGGTGCTTGTTAAGAAGGAAGACCAACACAAGACTACGCTTACTTCACCTTGGGGAACATTTGAGCACTTAAGGATGCCCTTTGGTCTGTTGAATGCGGGTGCTACTTTCCAAAGAGCCATGGATTATGCCTTCAATGAGCTAATTGGAAAAATTATAGAAATCTATGAAGATGACGTTACAGTGTTTTCCAAGGAACGATCAGATCATGTAACCCATCTCAGGAAGGTTTTTGAAAAGTGTTTTTGAAAAGTGTAGAATGTATGGCATATCTCTAAATTCCGCCAAGTCAGGACTAGGGGTTGATGAGGGTAAATTATTGGGACACATCATTTCCAAAGATGGGGTCAAAATTGACCCGGAGAGGGTTGAGGCCATAAAAAGAGTCCTTTTGCCTACCAACAAGAAATCCCTACAATCTTTTAATGGCCAAATAAACTTCATAAGAAGATTTATACCAAACTTAGCCGAGCTGATGAAACCTATGCAGAAGTTGCTTAATAAGGATGTTAAGTTTGAATGGGACCAGGAAGGAAAAGAAGCTTTTGCATCCATAAAGGATTGTATCTCTAGGTCTCCTGTTTTGATAAGTCTTGATTACTCCAAAGACTTCTAGATTTTCTCATTTGCATCAGAAGACACAATTGTCGGAGTTTTGTTGCAGAAGAACAAAGAGGGTCAGGAACAACCTATTGCATTCATGAGTAGATCCTTACAGAATTCCGAACTCAAGTACAGTACCATGGAGAAAGAAGCCTATGCCCTTGTCAAATCTTTGAAACATTTCAGAACTTATATAGGTTACTCCAAAGTGGTTGGTTATGTCCCTCATTCAGCAGTGAAGGATATCTTGTCTCAACAAGATTGCCTTGGTATAAGAGGAAAGTGGGTATCAAAGATCCAGGAATATGACTTGGAGATCAAACCCACTAAATTAATCAAAGGGCAGGGACTTGCCAAGATGATGGCAAAGGGAAATGAACAAGCCTTAGGTATGGTCTGTCAAAATAGTTCACCAACATCATCCATTTCAACTGGAATTCAACATCTTCAACAACAGTGGTATGTAGACATTATATTCTACCTCCTCAACCTAGCATGTCCCGATCATCTAATTGGCCGCAAGAGAAGATCTCTGAGATTGCAAGCCACTAAGTACTGCCTCACACAAGAAGGATTGGGTTGGAAAAACTCGGATGGTCTCATACTTAGCTGTGTGGATGAAGAAGAATCTCGAAGACTCCTGGAGGAGTTTCATTCAGGATTTTGTGGTGGCCACTTTGCAGCCAAAACCACAGCTCACAAGATCCTTAGAGTTGGATACTATTGGTCCACTTTATTTACTGATGTGCACAAGTCTGTTAGTAATTGCCAGAAATGTCGACTTTTCATAGGAAAACAAAAACTTGCTGCATTACCCCTAAAGCCGGTAGTAATCCAAGCCCCTTTTCAGCAATGGGGCCTTGAATTCATTGGAAAATTTAAAGACAATTCAAGTAATATTTATGCTTGGATTTTAACAACGACAAATTATTTTACCAAGTGGGTAGATGCCATACCTACTAAAGCAACAACCGAGAAAGTGGTTATGGACTTCCTGGAAGACAAAATCATCACTAGATTTGGGGTGCTTGCTAAGATAACCACAGATAATGCCAAAGCCTTGAGTTCAGTAGCAATGTCTTCATTTTTCTTTAAATATGGCATTATCCTATCCCATTCCTCAAATTACTATCTCCAGGGAAATGGTCTTGCTGTGTCAAGCAATAAAAACTTGATGACCATCATAAAAAAGATTGTTGGCGACAACAAGAAGTCATGGGATAGTAAAATCAAGTTTGCACTTTGGGCAGATAGAATTACTAAGAAAAGTGCAACGGGAAGATCTCCTTTCGAGTTGGTTTATGGCATTAATGTAACTTTGCCTATTCATCTTCAGTTACCGGTGTATCAGACTTTGCAAGATTCAGGTTCAAAGCAGGATGACATTCAGAGTAGAGTAAATGAACTGATAGAGTTGGATGAGGCCAGAAGACGGGCTGTTAATCAGAGTATTAAAAATCAGGATAAGGTTAAAAGAAATTTTGACAAATCATCTAAACTAAGGGTTTTTCAGAAAGGGGACACAGTGTTACTTTGGGACAAATGGAGAGAAAAGCTAGGCAAGCACGAAAAATTTGACAGTTTATGGATGGGCCCTTGCATCATTCATGATGTGGCGGGGTGACAACTCTTTTTATCTCTGTGACATGGATGGGGAAAAACAAAGTCTTCCTGTCAACGGACAAATTTTGAAACTGTTTTTCAGTGAAAATATCTGTTGCCCATGAGGGCATTTTTGTATCATCACTCTCTAAACCTCTCTTCGTATTTTATTTCTTAACTTAGTTCATTTTCTGTATATTACTTTGTACATTATTAGTTGTAAAAAAAAATCATTTTTGTATCATATATTGCTGCTTATTTTGTTTCATTTGGTTATCTATATACATGTGACTGACTTATCCTAGTTTTTATGCAGGAGCCATAGATTCTAGGTTTCTTGTATGATCGATTTCCACGAGGTTCAGATCAATCACACGTCCCACAGTTGGAGCCAGATGTTACCGACTAGGATGCATCTAGTTTGACTTTCAGTGAGCCGCCAATGATGAACATGATACTTGTTCATAATTCAGAGTTCGGAAGTCCTTTCAGGCCTTCACGACCGTTTTATTTTTTGTAACACATGTTCATACCCCCTTGGGGAAATTGTAAAAAATGTCCTAGCATTTAAATTTTTATAAAAGGCTAGTCTTCCCGGACTTAAGCATCAAGCCGACTAGCCCAGAGTGTTTTTTCCCTCAGTTATTATTGGTTGTTGAACAAACCACTAATAATTTTTGAGTTTTTCATTCACACCTCCAAAGCTTGGGTAGTCATCTTGATGTTTCGGCCTAGGGAGGTTATTAGAGCCTTCGTGTCGGTGTTTTTCACCATGCTAGGCATTCAAATTGAGTTGTATGAACATGTACTAGGTCCCCCTAAAGTTTCATCAATTTCCGCAAAAAATAAAATTTTCCATTTTTTAAAGCCATTTTTTAATGGTTTAATTAAAAATTTTCAAAGTGTAATAAAAGTAAGATACGCAGTCCGTTTCTGACGTGGGGACACTCGTTTTCACTCTCGAAGTGTCCACTTTCCACTTTCTGTATCAGTCGAGCAGCCGAAGCACCCTGTGAGGCATTATTGGGCTAAAAATGCATCAAAATAGTATTTTAATGCTAAATATGGACATATTGATACTAGAGTAAAAAATTTAAAAGAAGTCCAAATCAATTAAAAATTGATTAAAGTGACATGGCAAGGGTCCCATGTGATTATCGATTTATACACCCACTCATATGAAGTCAAACTTTGGTTTAAAAAAATCAAATAATAAAGAACCAAGTTATATTATGATGGTGATGTTAAGCATGGGGAAATCACAAGCTTATTTTGAGGAAGAGCTAGCTTGAAGAGGACCCCTCCCTCTTATATCCATATCATTTTAAAATAAAAAATAAAAAAGCTTTGGATATGTGGTAAATAAAACCTTGGTTTGGAGTTTTATTGTAACGAGATTTTAATGGTGATGATGTCAAGCTTCAAGGAGATCATGAGCATGGTGAAGGGGTTGCGCTAACCAAGAGTGCCAACCCCCCTTTATTATCCACCTTAGCATTTAAACTTTGGTCTTTACCGTGCATGAGTCCTTTTATATGGTAATGAGTGATTAAATAAGGATGACGTCAAACTCATTAGAGGAAATTTCAACTCAAAATGGGCCTCCTAAAATGAACTAATAAAATAATAGTTAAAATAATAAAATAATATTTATTAATTTTGGAGGAAGA
>LPNX010418413.1:74332-93434 GCA_001517045.1 Pseudotsuga menziesii
TTGAAAGTGTGAGCATAGGTTACACCACTAAGGTGTGGACCCTCTCTATCCACATGGAAATAAAACCTTGGTTTATTTAATTCACCATGAATTGGTTTTGTATGAGGTAGTGATTGAAGGAAGTGTGGTGACGTCAACTCACCATCAAAGGGTTCACGTGAGTTTCAGATGGTTGTGCTAGCAAATGGTGGGGACCCCTTTCATCCATCGAAACTTTGTTTTCGTTTAATTTTTTGCCATACATCAAACGTTTGGTAAGTAACAAGTGTTATTATGAGAGCTCACGTCATAATATAGCCGTACAATCGCGTGAAGGAGATCATGGCTTGCGATTTGGTTTTGGTGAGTTGGACTTTGGGAGTTTGAGTGAGGTTGCCTACCTCATTTGAGGTGGCACCTCCCCATACCATCTTTTTCAGTTAAACTAAAGAATGAGCCCACTATAAATAAAGCTTTGCTCTCCTCATTCAAACTAGTTGGAATTATATTGGGAAGAGCTAGCTATTGTAATCATTGTTTATTTGAGAAATAAAAGAGACTTTGGAGGTCTATTTGTGTGGTGGTTTGTTGAGTGGATGTACTATCATTGTGCTTTTTGGGGATAATATGTGTTGGATCCATCTTGCTTTCCAAATTCCAAATCTAGCTTGCTTGAAGCATTGGCATCAGTTTTGTGAGGTAAATTAAGCTGTTTGTTTACCGCTTCAATTTATTTAGTATGAATGCTTAGAGATGCAAATCGAATATTTCATTTATTTATGAACATTTTCACATTGATTTCTAAGTATATATGCTGCTGGATTTGACCATTGGTTGTTGAGTTGTATGAAGTACAGGTTATCTTAGCTGGAGATCGAGAAGATCTTGTTTGATCTTCCTCATTTCTAACACTTTTGTTTGGAGATAAAGTCCCTCGGTGCCCCACAATCAAGCGCCTCAAAGATCTTCTTGTTCTCTAAACCTCTCTCCCTCTCCTTCTCAAGTATTATTTAAAATTTCACCTTGTCTTTTATTTGAAAAAGTAGTTACAGATCTGAAGTTAAAGGTTCATCTTCATACATAGATCGTAATTACTTTTCATTTTTAGATCTTGCTAAAGTTTAAAGGAATCATCATTTCTTAGTTTAGATCTAGGGTTGAAGCTATCTTATTTCAAGCCATTATTAGTAGAAAAACTAACAGCTTGTTTTTTAAAGGATAGTAGTTGGTTTATTTCATTATCCAACAAGTTGGTGCCTTGATTTATTTTCTCTCCTTAAGAAGCAAATATAGACCATGAGAAAGTAGCTTTCTTGCTCACTTTCTCAGTTATTTTTACCTAGTTTTTTCATTCTGTTGTTACTTAAGTTTTTTCGGCAGACTTTGGTGGTTTTTTCAAAGCACTCTTAAAGTGTTTTGGGGCATATTCTATTAATGCTTGTTGGCTGTTTTTTGCAGGTTTACGATAAAAGATGAGGAAACTTTGTCGAATTTTCGCAAAATCAAGCAAAAAGAAGACCAACCGAGCTCCCCCTTAATGAGCCAAGCAATCATAAGTTGCACAAACTCCTCAGAAGACTGCTACATCATGCCTCTAAACCTAAGCATCCCTCGAAAAAACTCCTGAAAGCAGAGGTTGGCCCTCTCCTCCATAGCAACTCCACTGATGTCATCTGAGCCTGTAAACCTGGGTGTCTCCATCTCTGTCATATATCTGTCTACCCAATCTCTGTATGGATACGCTTCCTTGTTGGCTAGTCCACAAGGAATGTGTTCAAATACCTCCTCCATGGTTAAACCACTATCCCACAAAGGCAACTCATGATCCCATACTTGATCCAAATCCTTTGTGTCTGATCTCTACTCAGTCACCTGCACTTTTGAGTGCTCATGTAGAATCATTGCTGAAGGCTCTCCCCTCAAACCATGAGTGCCACTCATGCCCTCATGGGTCACAACTGTCCTGCATCTTGTGTAGGTTGCGATATCCTCTTAGGCACTCACTCGACTGGTGTGTCATCTGAACCAAGATCCCACACATTTGTACTATACCCATTTTGGAAAAAAGGGATGCGTCCATGTCACTATCGGCTAGTCCCTAGAATATGTATCCCATCAAGCCATTTGCATCTACAACCTGAACCATTAATGGTCCCTCCACAAGATGTGGCTCATAACCTCCATACTGCTCAACATGTATATAATCAATCCTCTTTGTGTCATGCCTCTCCACTCGTTCCTGTGAATCTAATTGATGTTCCTCTTCTACCTGCTCTTCTACCTCGTGTTCATCCAAAAGACTCAAGGGTGCAATCTCTAATTGCTCATGGTCCAAACTATCATATGACAAGAGAGAGCGTGTGAACATGATCTCATCTTCTTTAGGACTCCTACCTGATAATGGATCTTTGCTTTCTTGATGATCAATTGTAGGTTGATCTATGGTTGTTGATTTATTACACTCCAAACCATAATCAGCATAGAGACCTTTGGATTCCGTTTTGGTAAATATACCAAGTCTTCCCTTCTTGCTTCGTAGTACTGAATCTTCAAACCGTTGCAAATTATGCTCTAAGCTCTGTTGTGTCTTAGCAAGGTTCGTCATTAACTCCTCCGAAGTAGGCTCCTTTTCCTTTATTGGCTAGGCAGCAAGAAAGGGGGGTAACAGCCTGCCATCTATAGTTCTTGCCATTGATGCAACCCCTGTAAGATCCCTTACCAATTTGACTGGAACAGTTTTGAGGACAGATATGTAATGGACCTTTGCNTGGGTAACAGCCTGCCATCTATAGTTCTTGCCATTGATGCAACCCCTGTAAGATCCCTTACCAATTTGACTGGAACAGTTTTGAGGACAGATATGTAATGGACCTTTGCGATCACAATAAGGCACTCTCCTGGAAGTTGTAGCAGACTTCAAGATGCTTTGTTTCTTAGCAATAGATACACTTCCACAAAAATGAAACAAACTTACCACAAATAATGTGTGAAATTGCTTATAACACCATGTTCATGCCAATTTCCCCATAGCTAGCCAAGAACATGCTTTGATACCACTGTAATATTCCAAATTAGAGGTTTTCCTTTCTGTGCATGGATTTGTTCATAGAGCTGCCATTGTATTGATTCATTGTTGGTTTGCTTGGTTGGTGTAAATATGTATTTATCCAAAGATTAATTGCATGCGATAGTAGAATGAATAGACATCACAAAACGCATGATATTCAGCTTAAGAATGCTAATGAAATACATAAAACTGTTTATGCAAGTCTGGAAATAATAAATGCTTCAAATCAGTCCTGTGTAACCATATATAATAAGTGAAATAACTCTGACCTTGAACAATGTTGAAGGTGTACTGTGGAAGGTTTTTAAACAATGTTGCTAATGTGATGTAGATGGCAGGAACAACGACAGTAATACGTTCTATGTAATAGGTATAACAACCCAGCTTATGAGGTCGAAATACTGAAGGATCCTTGGAACAGTAATTACGCTTACTTATTAACTGTGGCAGCCCAAAATATGAGTTGGAAATGGCTCTAGCAGTTTATACAAATCATCAGATCTGTATATAATGTATGAATGGAGCATATGGCATAAGGATAGCGCCCAGCTAGGAGAGATGCCCACAGGAATTGTCACACCCTTTTAATGTATTCAACCCTATGTTCACGACTTACTCTTACTCCAATCTTATCCGTTGAATATGTGTGTGGGCTCTTTGTTAATACCTGTAATATTCCAATTGGTATCAGGTCCCTCTCCTAAGTGGATCAAGTCCTCAACACTGGATCGCTGCCCTATAAAAGGGTGAATATAATAATGAGTTGCTACCCTTCCAACTTGATTAGCGACAACCCAAAGTTGCCACGATATTGTCTATTTACCACATAGATAACGAGACAGAGATTGCTGCTTCTACTTTATGTTTGCCTTGCCCTAGAAAAGGAGAGTTCAATGATTCACTGTATGTGGATAGAGAGGGTGCCAAGCTTGTCAATGTGCATGAATCTGCCCTAATGTTCACACCATTTTCATAAACAATTTGTTGCCTCATATATCTGTTTTTTGCCCATGAATTTGGATGTCAAACCTTCATCATGAATGTGCCTCCATTTCTACCGTGGCTCCAAATGGGACTGCGTTCCTCCTTAACAATTAGTCCCTTCAAAAGTAATTCCCAAGAAGGTAATTCACCTAGCTGTAGTGAATCTCTACTTCTGCCTTTAAACACAATAAATCTAAGTTGCCATTAAGTACACAATGATGAACCTGGGTGATTCATCCTAAGGATTGGCTAGGGTGGATAGATTTCGCCATCGAATCCAATTAGGTGAAGGCAATCTACCCTAAACCCTAAGTAGCTCACCGAGCTCCCAAAACCTGTTTCCAAAAGATGAATAATAACAATGATACCCTTTTGGTTCAACTAACCTTTTTATATAGCTTTTAGGGTTTGCATGGATGCTACTTTTAGGGTTTGCATGCATGTCACTTTTAGGAACATTACAGTCCTCCCGCGCCAAAGATTGCTTGTCCTCAAGCAATCGACAACTATCAACTAAAAAATGCATCCGGACACCAATACTAGGATCCCTTATGAACCAATGGATCACCTCATGCCTCCTTGCCATCCAATCATGAATTGACCCCTTGATATCGGGATTTGAAACAACCCTTTGAATGATACCAAAATCCATCTGAATGCCCTTAATGAGCCAAGCAATCATAAGTTGCACAAACTCAAAAGAATGCTTCGTCATGCCTCCAAACCTAAGCATCCCTCAAAAAAATTCCTGGAAGCGGAGGTTGGCCCTCTCCTCCATTGCAACTCTGCTAATGTCAATTGAACCTGTAAACCTGGGTGTCTCCAACTCCGTCATATACCTGTCTACCCAATCTCTGTATGGATACACTTCCTTGTTGGTTCGTCCACAAGGAATGTGGTCAACTACCTCCCCCATGGTTAAACCATTATCTGACAAAGGCAACTCATGATCCCATACCTGATTCAAATCCTTTCTGTCAGATCTCTCCTCAATCACCTGCACTTTTGGGTACTCATGTAGAATCATTGCTGAAGGCTCTCCCCTCAAACCATGAGTGCCACTCATGCCCTCATGGGTCACAACTGTCCTGCATCTTGCGTAGGTTGCGATATCCTCTTGGGCACTCACTCGACTGGTGTCATCTGAACCAGGATCCTACACATCTGTACTATACCCATTTCAGAAAATAAGGGATGCGTCCATGTCACTATCGGCTAGTCTGTGGAATATGTCTCTCATCAATGTATTTGAATCTACAACCTGAACCATTAATGGCCCCTCCACAAGATGTGGCTCATAACCTCCATACTGCTCGGCATGTATAGAATCAATCCTCTCTGTGTCATGCCTCTCCACTTGTTCCTGTGAATCTAACTGATGTTCCTCTTCTACCTGCTCTTCTACCTTGTGTTCATCCAGAAGACTCAAGGGTGCAATCTCTGATTCCTCATGGTCCAAACTGTCATATGACAAGAGAGAGTGTGTAAACATGATCTCATCATCTTTAGGACTCCTACCTGATAATGGATCTTTGCTTTCTTGATGATCAATTGTAGGTTGATCTATGATTGTTGATTTATTACACTCTAAACCACAATCAACATAGAGACCTTTGGATGCCTTTTTGGTAAACATACCAAGTCTTCCCTTCTTGCTTCGTAGTAATGAATCTGCAAACCGTTGCAAATTATGCTCTAAGCTCTGTTGTATCTTATCAAGGTTCGTCATTAACTCCTCCCAAGTAGGCTCCTTTTCCTCTATTGGTGAGCCAACAAGGAAGGTGGGTAAGAGCCTGACATCTATAGTTCTTGCCATTGATGCAACTCCTGTAAGATCCCTTACCAATTTGACTGGAACAATTTTGAGGACAAATATGTAATGGAGTTTTGCGATCACAATAAGGCACTCTCCTGGAAGTTGTAGCAGACTTCAAGATGTTTTGTTTCTTGGCAATAGATACACTTCTACAAAAATGAAATGAACTCTCCACAACTAATGTGTGAAATTGCTTATAACACCATGTTCATGCCAATTTCCCCACAACTAGCCAAGAACATGCTCTGATACCACCCTAATATTCTAAACTAGAGGTTTTCCTTTCTGTGCATGGATTTGTTCATAGAGCTGCCATTTTATTGATTGATTGTTGGTTTGCTTGGTTGGTGTAAATATGTATTTATCCAAAGATTAATTACATTCGATAGTAGAATGAATAGACATCACAAAAGCTATGATATTCAGCTTAAGTATGCTAATGAAATACATAAAATTGTTTATGCAAGTCTGGAAATAATAAATGCTTCAAATCAGTACTGTGTAACCATATATAATAAGTGGAATAACTCTGACCTTGAGCAATGTTGAAGGTGTACTGTGGAAGGTGTTTAAACAATGTTGCTAACGTGATGTAGATGGCAGGAACAACGCCAATAATACGTTCTATGCAATAGGTATAACAACCCAGTTCTTATGAAGTCGAAATACTGAAGGATCCTTGGAACAGGAATGACGCTTCCTTATTAACTGTGGCAGCCCAAAATATGAGTTGGAGATTGTTGTAGCAGTTTATACAAATCACCAGATCTGTATATAGTGTATGAATGGAGCATATGGCATAAGGATAGCGCCCAGCTAGGAGAGATGCCCATATGAATTGTCACACCCTTTTAATGTATTGAGCCCTATGTTCATGACTTCCTCTTATTCCAATCTTATCCTTTGAATATGTGTGTGGGCTCTTTGTTAATACCTATAATATTCCAATTGGTATCACGCCCCTCTCCTAAGTGGATCAAGTCCTCAACACTGGATCGATGCCCTATTAAAGGGTGAATATAATAATGGGTCGCTACCCTTCGAACTTGATAAACGGTTAGCCCAAAGTTGCCATGATATTGTCTATTTACCACATAGATAACGAGATAGAGATTTCTGCTTATACTTGATGTTCGCCTTGCCGTAGAAAAGGAGAGTTCAATGATTTGTTGTCTGTGGATAGAGAGGGTGCAATGCTTGTCAATGTGCATGAATCTGCCCTAATGCTGACGCCCTTTTCAAAAACAGTTTGCTGCCTCATATATCAGTTTTTTGCCCATGAATTTGGATGTCAGACCTTCATCATGAATATGCCTCTATTTCTACCGGGGCTCCAAATGGGACTGTGTTCCTCCTTAACAATCAGTCCCTTCAAAAGTAATTCCCAAGAAGGTAATTCACCTAGCTGTATATAATCTCTAATTCTTCCTTTAAATACAATAAATCTAAGTTGCCATTAAGTACACAATGATGAACTTGGGTGATTCATCCTAAGGATTGGCTAGGGTGGATAGATTTCGCCACCGAATCCAATTAGGTCAAGGCAATGCGCCCTAAACCCTAAGTAGCTCACCGAGCTCCCAAAACCTGTTTGCAAAAGATGAATAATAACAATGATACCGTTTTGGTTCAACTAACCTTCTTATATAGCTTTTAGGGTTTGCATGTCACTTTTAGGAACATTACAGTTTGCTTAGTTAGATGTGAGAAATCAATTAGTGCGCATTCCTGCTTTTGATTATCTCAAAGTTCAGGGCGAACCTGCGATGGACAAGAGCATACATCAGAATGGAAAATATTAATTCCAATTTTGAAGAAAAGAAAAATCTAATCTATACAACCCTTGATGGATGGATTGTGTGCTTGTGCTTTATTCTAAGCAGTATATCAGTTTTGCATATAAGGAAACTACAATTAGGGATCTCTTTCAGGAATCAAGACCAAGCCTTACTTAGGAGGTCAAGACTGGGTTAGATCTACAAATAAAACAAACACATAAATACTGGTAATTAAATCTAACTAGATGCAAAAAACCTTTGAACTAATCTAGAACTTAAAAGAAAGTGGTAAATCAAAGATCAATCACACACTAGGCGATACAGGCCTCCCCCAAATGGGGGAAGGTGGGTGTGGGAGTCGTTATCTAACTTGCTCTTTATTAACTTTATCACAATATGTTTTTTATGAATGGGGTCTCCTTTTGATCTTGGAAAGTGATAAAAAAGGCTTACAAAGCTTTCCAGAGAAGGGGAATGAAGAAGGGGGAATTTTTGATGCTCCAGATGACCAAACATATGAAAATTCGGCAGCAACTCCTCTTTTTCCTCCGACCTGCTATAAACCAGCGAGCTAATGATTGATAAATTAGTAGGTTAGTCAATAAAATACACTAAAAAATTACACTTAGTACTTGTGCAAAGATAGAACTATTATGCTACTTCAACTACTAACTAGATCTAAGTTTTTTAAATGTAAAATGGAAACACTTCCTAGATCTAGAAATGAGAGCAAGTAAAACAAGAATGATTAGCCTTATAGATATGATTTTAACTTGCAAAAATAAATTAACTGAGAAAGAGTTGTGGTTTTTGTCGAAAGAAGCGGAAACAACTACTCAAGCTTGAATATCTTGGAAAACTTGGAAGTTTGAAGGTGAAACCATAAGTATTTTGATCTACATCCAAGAAAAGGAGATGTGGCTTAGCCCAACCTTTTACTCGGGATTGTGATCTGCAAACAAAAGCTATCACAGTTGCAACAAAATATATTAGATTTGGTACTTTTCACGGTTAGAAATAAAAAAAGCATGAGCTACAACTTAATAAAACACGCCTTCTTAAATCACTAAGAGTAAAGAGTAAGTAAATAAATTGACAACTGCAAATATTTACTCTACGTGCTTTAAGATAACCTTCTAAGCCAGATCGATTATGAAAAAATAAAGCATGACATAAATGCAGTAATATCACCTCATCTACCAAAAGTATGCACCCACAGAATCACATTCATAAGCCTCCAAAGCCTTCAACTTTATTCATATGATAACAATAAACAAATTACATGAGCAGAGGTTCCTTGCTTTCTTTTTGGAACGAGGCAAAAGAACTTGCTTTTATAGAAATTACAAACCCCCAAGGGTGCACCAACCAATTGAAGTGGACATAAATTCGAGATTTGATTGAGAGTTAAGGTTGCGAGATCTCAAAGTGGATTGGCATGTGGCTGTGCCACCTTTCCAAGAGAGATGTGCCCCCACCTAAATTCCTACCCATCCTCCTTCAAAATGCGACATATATGAAATGCAATCTTCATCAAATCTGGGGTATCGGCACTACCTTTGATTTAGGAGGAGACTCACCCATCCTTTCCACATCATCTTCATGCCCAAGAGATGATGTTACACCTCTTAACGTGGGGGCCCACATGAAACCTCATGCAGGAGTCTTTAGGAGGATATGTAAGTCTCACTCTTATTCATTCGCTAGCCTTCTAAACTTTAATATATAATGAATTTCTTTATTCAAAGTATGATGTCATCCACCATATGAAACAATTGCCACCCTTTCCAAGTCATAATTTTGACCTTAAGTGCAATTTGTCATAATCTAGCATTTTTTTGCCATTTTGAATCATTTTGAATGAAGTAATGCCATACGGGATGGTATATTCATCGGAGCATGGGGAAGAGGGTCCTGGGATAAAGGCAATGCTCTCATCTTGAAAACGAGCCCAACCATGCCAAAAACAGACTCTGGATCACATTTTTTTACATTTTGGATTTTTCCATTTAAACCATTAAAAAGTGGCCTAAAAAATGGAAAAAAAAATATTTTTCTCGGAATCAAACGAAACTCTAGGGGTACCTAGTACATGTCTAACATGCTTAATATGCCTAACATGCCTAACATGCTTATATACATCGACACATGTCTAATATGCCTAACATGCTTATATACATCGACACATGAACTTTAATAACCTCCTAAGACCTAACCACCAAGACGAAAATTCCAGCTTTGGAGGAGCGGTGAAAAACTCAAAAAATTATACATCGCTTATTCAACATTGCATAATTCACAAGGAAAAAAACACCTTGGAATAATCAGATTGATAGCCAAGTCCTGTACAAAATGTTTGCCGTGTTAGAGCATTTATTACAACGATTGCAAGGGGTATGAACATGCATTTTTTTTTAAAATGGACCACAACTGGTTCTGATGTAACCACGAAACTTTTGAGCACAAACAATGAACAATTGACTTGTTCAATACTTTGGCGACTCACTGGAAATCCAATAAGTGCAAAATTAGTGGATAACAACGTCATAATAGTTGAATCATCATAGTCGCTGTTGTTGTAGTTCTCATCTCGTTGATCATTGAATAGTGACATCCATCTATCTATCCGTCATAGGAAGTTTCTATAGATCCATCCTTGTTTCATGTTGGGTGTAGGCTTGGTCCTCATCTAGGTCTTTGTCATATCCATGAACAATCCATCATGTAGGTACAACCCAGGACCATTCATTGCATTGCCGCAACAATCACCTACGTCTCCTACTATCATCTCGTCGTATCCAAATCATCTCGTTGTATTTGAATCATCTCGTCGTATCTGAATCATCTTGTCATCGCACACAGAGCACAAGCCAGATGCATACCACTAACCACCTGTGTTCTACCAACATAGGAGTACGCCAGGATTCATTATGTCTCAACGACAACCTGCATCTACCACTATGCGAGGATCGCCTAGGAGCACACCAAGTGCATTATTTCTCTCTACGGTCAACCCATGTTCTACCAACATAGGAGCACACCAGGACTCATTACGTCTCCATGATAACTTGCGTCTACCACTATGTGACAATCACCTTGGCGGACACCAAGTACCTTGTGACCTCTCATCATCTCCAACATGGGACCACATAAGGAATGATTACATCCAAGGATAACCTGCGTACCTTGCTAAGACTCATTACGTCCAAGAACAACCTGAAGGACTCATTACATCTAAGGAAAACCTGTGTACCAAGACATGACTGATTACATCCAAAGACGTTCTTCCAAGGCTCATTACATCCAAGGATAACCTGCGTGCCACGCAAGCACTCATTACATCCGAGGACGACTTGACATGACTGATTAGGTCGTGGGACAACCTACGTACTACTCTATGACTCATTACATCTGGGGACAACCTATATACCTTCCCATGTGAGATCTCGTTCTAGTACATCTGCGTCTTCCAGTCTTCTCGTCATTGCTAGCATGGGAGCATGCCAAGACACATTACGTCTGAGGACAACGTGTGTCTACCACTATGCAAGAGCTCGTCACTCCCTCTTTCTAGGGATCTCGATTTGGAGAACACCAAGTCTCGCTCTGAAGTATTTGAACTTCACTGTAGCCAGTGCCTTGGTCAACACATCCACTATTTGCTCGTCCATCACCACCTATTGGAGCTTCACTGCTCCTCTTTGCACCATATCTCGGACATAGTGATATTTGATCTCAATTTGCTTCGACTTGTCATGGAACACCGAATTCTTTGACAGCTTTACGCAACTCTGGTTGTTACAAAAGATACAACTCGCCTCTAATTCGAGATGAAACAAATCAAACAATAGCTTTCTAATCCATACTGCCTCACAACTAGCCGAACAAGCTGCAACATATTCTGCTTCGGCTGTACTCAACACCATGCAACACTGCTTCCTGCTAAACTAGGAGATCATACTGGATCCCAAACTGAAGCAACATCTCAGAGTGCTCTTCCTATTAGTGGCGCTACCTGCCCAATTTGAATCAACATAATCGTGCAGGTTAATCTTCTAACTCACATCATACTTGATTCCATAACCAATTGTACTCTTCAAGTACCTCAATACATGCTTTGCAGCTACCAGGTGAAATTTCTTGGATCTGTCGGGAACTGGCTCAGGGTGTTCAAAGCAAAGCATATGTCTGGTCTCGTATTTGTCAGGTACATCAATGAACCAATCATCTGATGATACATCGTGGCATCAACTGTCTCTAACGAAGCATCACACTGTAGCTTCAAGTTCGATGCCATAGGTGTGGCTATCGTCTTGCAGTCCAACATTCCGAATCTCTTCAAAATCTCCACTACATACTTTCCTTGAGCAAGGAAGATTCCATTCGTACTTTGCCACACCTCCATGCCTAGGAAATAGTGCATCATTCCCAGGTCTTTCATCTCGAACTCAGTGGCAAGCATCCTCTTTGCATCTACAATGAGTTTGCCCTCTCCTGTAAAAACTAGGTCATCAACATATAGTAGGAGCATCACCAGTCTTTAGCCTTCAACCTTGAATAAAGGTTGGAATCTGCTTTACTCTTGGTAATGCCTCAACTCATTAGAAATTTGTCCATCCTGCCGTACCATATCTTAGGTGCCTGTTTTAACCCGTACAAGGTTTCTTCAATTTGCACACGAGTCTGCCTGTCACGTGTCTCAAATCCCAGTGGCCGCTCCATGTACACTTCCCCTTCAATTACACCATTTAAGAATGCTGTCTTGACATCCATTTGGTGTACCTTCCATTTCATTATTGCAGCCAATGCAAGTATAGATTTGATGGAAGTGTATCTCGCTACGGGTGGAAGTGTCTCCTCGTAGTCTATGCTTTATTTCTGGGAGAATCCATGCGCCATGAACCTTGCCTTATGTTTTTCAATGCTACAATTTGCAGCATGCTTAATCTTGTAGATCCACTTTGAAGTCACAACAGACCTCCCTTCCGATGTCGGAACTATCTCCCAAACAATATTATTCATAATCGACTGATATTCCTTGATCATGCCATCCCCTTCCATTCTTTCTTTTCTGCATCTTTTTCATAGTTGGAAGGTTCTTTATCAATGATGTCACATAGCAAGGCCACATAGCTGTTGTATGGTTTAGGTCTTTTCCTTTCTCTATGTATCCCATCTGGAGCGCCATACCTTTCTGCATCTTGTAGTAGCTCTCGTGCGCATATTGTTTTTCTCTTGTGGGAGTTCTTCTCGTGAAGTGGTTCTACATGCTCTTGTGGTTTTTCCATGTCGTGATCTTCATGGTCTTCTGGAATTGTTTCTTCTATTGCATCAACAATAGGTAGTTTTCTGGATATGGCATATGTTGAGTCTTCATCGAATGTTACGTCTCTACTGATGTTGATCTTCTTAAATCCTGGGAAGTATATTTGATAGGACTTTGAAGTGTCATTGTATCCTACGAACATCCCCTTCCTACTTGAAGGATCAAGCTTGGTCCTTTTTTCCTTTGGAATGTGTATGTACACTGAGCAACGAAATATTTTGAGATGGCTAGCTTCTTGTTTCTCTCTTGAGAAAGCCTCTTTAGGAGTCTTGTTGTCGAGTACTCAGTGAGGAGTACGGTTTTGTACATACACATTTGTCCTTGCTGCTTCTGCCCATAAGTGCATCGAAAGATCCTGGTCATGTAGCATTGCTTTCGTTGCTTCCATTATTGTTCTGTTCTTTCGGTCTGCAATGCCATTTTGTTGAGGATTGTATGGAGTGCTCAACTCCCTCTTAATCTCAGATTCTCTGCAGAGTTCCTTGAATTATTTTGAGATTAATTCTTTGCCATTATCTGACTACAGAGTCTTGATCTTCCTTTCAGTGTGGTTTTTGACCAAGGCTTTGAATTCTTTGAACTTGTTGAAGAGTTCCTTTTTCCCTTTCAAGAAATATATCTAAGTTTTACATGAGAAATCATCTATAAAGGAAACATAGTATACATACCCGCTTAGTGAGTTGGATAACATGGACGCAAAGACATTTGAGTGGATTATATCCAATATTCCTTTTGCATTGCTATCACTACTTGGAAATGTCTTCTTTAAGTTCTTTCCTTGCGCACATCCCTTGCAAATGCCTTCATGTTTTGTCTGGGAATCTGGAAGTTTTAAAACTGCTTTGCTTGCAATTAGTAGTGCTCTATAGTGCACATGTGTAAGCCTTCTGTGTCATAGTTCACTTGGTTCTATGGAGTCATGAACCAATGTTTGTTCAGGTTGTCCCTTCAACTTGTACAAGCCTCCCTCTTGCACTCCAATCACTATTGCATCATCTATTGTCTTTCCTTTTGGCCACACTAGGACTTGGCCATCAACAAATGCAACTCTTATTCCGTCTGCATCTAGTGAAGAGATGGAGAGAAGATTCTTCTTTGATCCTGGAACATATAACACATCTTTCATCTTCAAGGATTTACCGGAGTCTAGCTTGTAGGAAGCTTCAACACTTCCATTAATGGGGTATTCATAATCATCCCCAAGTTTAACCTTGTGAGGTGACTAATGCTCAAACACATTGACAAATGATTCTTTATATCTCATCATATGTTTGGATGCCCCACTATCTACAAGCCGATCATTGCTTCCATGTGAGATAGTGCCCGTGAGAGCTGGGATTAGGACATATTCTTCATCACTTGAAGAATTAGTTTTGCTTTGAGTCTCTTTATTGTTGGTTCATCATCTTCAATCGTGTGAGCATGATGTCTCTTCTTATTTGACTTCTTATTGAAGGAGCCTCTATTTCTGGGACAATCTTTGGAGTAAAGTCCCTTCTCATCACAAGTGTAGCATCGAATGTTGGAAGGATCTCTTCTAAATTTCTTTTGTCTTTTGTGATGATGGTCCTCCCTTTTGTTGTGATGGTGATCCTCCTTTCTGTGATATCTTCTGCTGTGAACTGTGAGAGCTTGATCTTTAGTTGCTCCAATCATCTCTTCTCTTGTTATGAGTTGAGCTTCTTCTTCTGTACATTCTTCCCAGAGTCTGCTGAAACTAATCAACCTTCTTCTGGCACATATTCCTTGAATGAACGAATCCCATGATCTAGGGAGACCATTCAAGGTCGTCATGACAATATCTCCTTTTGCATTCTCTTCGACTGCTTCAAGCTGTTCCTTGATTTGAGCAACCTTGTGAAGTAGGATTGCATGGTCTCTGAGTTTTGTATCATTACATTCTTTAGCTGGTTCCTTAATGTCATCTTCCGGTTGATGTTCTTTCCTTCGAACAACTTGGTCAAAGCATCGAACACTTCGTTCGATGTCTTCAATGAAGACACATGGGGGATGAGATGATCTTTAATAGAATCTGCAATAATTCTCTTGGCCTTGACCATGTTCTTCTTATGGATAGCCTTAGCCTCATCTCCCTTTGGTTTGGAACTTCCTTACTGATATACTGATCCAAATCATTTTCTTCAAGGATTAGGGAGATCCTGTACTACCATGCTCGGAAGTTGTCAGCTCCCTCAAGCTTATCCTCAAGTTGGGTATGACGAGTCATTTTGAAATGATAACCTGAAATGGAAATAACAAAGATTTAGATGTTACCAATTTGAGGTGCTTGAGTTGGTTCTGGAGTTGGCTGACCTAGGGTTTGTTAGAGAAACTCTAATTTTCAAAACTTGGAGTTTTAGAAGTCTGTTTCAATAGAAAGATGAGCCTCCTTGAGGTGAGTTGCTCGATAAGTTCATTTGTTTAAAGTTGATGTGGGAAGCCTTCGAAACTTGATGCCCTAATTGTTCTGGGCACTAGTGTCTAGGTAAAAAATGGAACTTCTTCAAATTTGATTCTGCTTCCACGAAACAATGCACCCTCGTAGGGCGAGTTATCCTAGCCCTCTTTTCTTGATGATTTGTGGAGAGAAGACCTTGAACTAGGAATCCTTAGTTTTTGCTGCTGAGAGGCTTTGGTACCATGTTAGTTTTTTTGATTTTATTCAAATTGATTAGGATCTTTATTTGAAACAATAACAAGCACAACAAGATGCATAAGATAGAGCATATACACAAGACACAAAGATTTTCCTTGGGGAAACCATAAAGGAGAAAACCTCGCAAACTTCCTCAGAATAGTTGTCACTAAGACAATATCACAAGATGGAAAAACCCGAGTATAAGAAGTCTTCTGCAACTCTCTCTCTTTATCCTACTTCATCTCTCTCTCATGTGAACTTGAGTGAGTGAGTGTGTATATAAATGAGGGAGGGCGTCTCCCTATTTATACCTATCAAGTGACTGACCTAAAACATGACTGGGCCGACCTCTTACCCTAACAGGGTCAAATTTACCTAGGGGGACTTAAAAATACATTTTATTATTTTCAACTTGGGGACCACTGCCCCGACTTACAACAGAGGGTATACCTCAATGACCATAGACAATAACGACATCCCGAAAGGAGGTAAACACATCTCCAATGTGGGCGCAACAATATAGAATAATAATATACATCATAATATTTTTTGAAGTTACAATTACAACAACAAATAGGGGGCATCCTTTCCTCATGCTCGTCTTTCTTTGAAAGGAGGATGTCAGCCTCCCATTATTCTAAGGAGCTCTCCCAAGCTCGCTTATACAAGACTTTATCTAGTTAATTAAAGAATCATCAAATCAAAATTGCTTAAGAACTAAAAGTGAGAAAGAGTTACATAGCTGTTAAAAGGCATTGTCCATGCCCATTTTGACTACCATGCCTTTTGCCTTCCTTCTTTTGTTAGAATGGATGGCTTCTTGAACCAAGAGGATATTTTCCATTATCTGCCTATTTTGAATAAAGCCCCCTTCATTTTCAGAGATTATCTTTAGGATGACTTTCTTAAGTCTATTTGCAATGATTTTCGTTCGGACTTTGTAGGAAGCATTAGATAGCAAAATTGATTTGGAACTTGAGAAGGAAGAGGATTGGGCTCTTTGGAGATTAATGCTAGGAAGGCAGAATTTGTATTCCCTTCTAATTTAGTTTTCTACTTAACTCCATTTAGCATTCTGCATAGATTGTATTTTATAATGTGTCAGCAAGTTTAAAAGAAATGAATGGTGAATTTGTTTAGGCCTAGTGCTTTGTCTGGTTCCATACTCGAAATAACATATATTACTTCTTCCTTGCTTATTTTTGTTAGAATAATCCGTCAGGATTATTGTAAATAAATAATAAGAATATGAATAGCTAGGAAGGCGAAGAGGCTAGTAATCAACCGCCTCATGAAATGTATAAATATAGGCATTTGCATTTGAATAATAAATTGGAATCGGGAGTTATACCTAACAAGTGGTATCAGAGCAGGTTGTCTGCCATAACTCCTGCTGCATTTCTGCGCCCTCCTTCCTGCCATTCTGCGTGCCATTCCATTGCCAGACTGCTCCATCAGTCTGCGAATCGAGTCGCATGCATTGTCTGCTTCATAATTGAATTTGTGTGCTGAGGAAACCCTAATAAGTTGAGCCTTTTGTAAGTGTATTATCCTCTGAATATCCTGCGATTTGTATATCCTGTGGGTTTTCATGGAATTCTATTTTCTGTGAAAAGCACAGCTCTTTGGCCGTGAGTCAGCCGTCCTTCCACATTGCTGAGAGCTGCGATTTCATAGTTTTTTGGTGAATGATGATCATTGTATGATGTGTTGGAAAGACTGGAAACCCTAATTTGTGGTATACCTAACAGCTGGTAACGTCCGCCTTTCAAATACAAAAAAAGAATTATGTTCTCTCCTTTGCTTTACGCGTATAATACCACCGTTCTTTCACCCGCGGTCAAAGGCCAGTCCGTTCATCTGGACATAGAGACTGCTACCACTTTGAAGTCTGAGAGTCTAACAGGCCAATTAGTCGTGGAGCTCAAATTGATTGCCAGGATCCGGTTCTGAGTGGAGTATTGGACATCTCGTCATTCCAAGATGAGAGTGAGCTGCCCTGGAGTGGTTCTTGATCTTGGTGGACACACGCCCTTAAAATGACAGAAATGCTTGGTTTACTTCTGATTCTTAAACGATAGTAGCAGCTCTCGTGAAAGTGTCTATGAATTAGGTTTGAAGTCTGTGCTATGGCATTTCAAGTTCTAAGAACGTAGAGGTGAAGGCTGCGTGAAGTATTCTTACTTTGATCCTTTGTATAGTGCGCTCCCCGTTCTATTCTGTCGTTGGCCTCTTACTGCGATTGGAGACTTATTAATGTATGCGCTGGAGTTTTTGTTCCATGCGTGAAGAATGCTGCATCTTGTGAGGCGTGAAGTTATTACACCTGCAGAGAATGCTGCTTTCTCCTTTGGCGTGAAGATACACTGGTCTTGCTACTTTGTTAAATGAAGAAGCTGTTTGTATTTGACCGTTGGGATACGAAAACCCTAATTTTAACCTAATTCCTGAACACGTTGAAGACTGCCTGAGAGATATAATGTTGAAGACCGCGTTGTTTATGCTGCGTGAAGAGCCTGCATCTATTTTTCTTGTGCTGCGACCTGCCTGAAGAGACCGGTGGCTGCGTGGAGGAGACCTGCGTGGAGCTGCATCTGAACCTGCGTGGAGAATGAGCCTGAAGGCTGCTGTCATTTGATGCTTGTGTGAAGTTTATGCTGCAAGCTGTGAACTGGTATCTGCTGCGTGGAGAAAACTGCCTGGTTGATGCCCTCCTTGCACGTTGCATGTTGAGTTCTTGTGACTGCCTGCGTTGAAGCCCTCCTTTGATGCTGCGTTGAAGTGACTGATATGAAGATATATGTTAAAGGCTGCGATATAGTGAGAGGACGGCGTGGAGGAAGGAAACCCTAAACTCCAGACTGCTGCTTGCCTTGCTGGTGCACTGGTATCTCAGAAAAATTTGCTAAACTTTGCCCATGCCCTTGCAATGGCATGGCCTGGGAAGTCATATGGGGATTCATATCTTTTATATTTCTTTGTGCATCGATATACATTGGTCTAGTCATCTTGTCTTGAGCACATTCTATCTTCAAGGTGTGCCTGAGAAAAGTGTTGTAGTCCACGATAAAGCTTGGGCAAATTTCGTTGTTTTACTATATTTTTAAGGAGATTGTTATAAATCATCGCAAAGATTGTTGGTGCATAAAAGAAATTATATTGTGAAGAAAAATTGCAGCTGATTGACCGTATTCAGGATTGCTCTAAGAAAGCTTGCAGCTATTGCTACCACTGCTCCAAAAGAAGAAAAGTTGCAGAACCAAATCCACATCATTTAGACAATCACAATGGCAAGTTATAGTTATGATTGAGGTATCATTGTAATTTTTCATAAGAAGATTTGAATTGTCCATGTAAACAACACTCTAAAGTAAATTACATGGAGATGTGTTGAAATAATTCTAATCTTGTGTTTCTTTGAGAGCTGTGCCTCTCCCTCACCATCACCTCTGTAAATCACCTTGGCAGAGACTGTAGACCTGCAAGGTTATTATTTTTTCTCTTGTCATATCAA
>LPNX010418413.1:96644-155789 GCA_001517045.1 Pseudotsuga menziesii
TACCTAACAATTTTAATAGTGAAGATTCTATTTTTTTATTCTGTTACTAGGCATGGAATAAATTGAATCATGTTGTCCACAAAAGCAGGGTTTGCATCTTCCTCCTCTGTATAAAGCTCCTTAAAATGCTCAAATGCCTCTTTTTTATTATTTCCTCAAATTCTGTAGCCTTTTCCCTGTTTGCTTTGCTTAGCTCATTTATGTTATTTCTCTATTGCTCAACCTTCGATTGTTCATGGAAGAATGTAGTATTTTTATATCCAACCTTCAATCAAAGACTACGAGATCTCAGTTGCCAATGTTCTTTTTCTTTCCTGAATGCACGATAAAGTTTACCATAAAAATCCCTCTTTGTATATAATTGTTGTTGTGTCAGCTCTTGATCTTGCAACTGATCATGGAGATCTTCTAGTTGTTGTTGAAGAAGCTTCCTTTCGGCTGAGGGATCCACATAAGTTGATTTAGCCCATTCCTTTAGTGTTGCTTTCGTGGCTTTAAGCTTTGTTTCCCAAATGAAACAAGGAGAGCATTCTATAGTAGAGGCTTCAAATTTCAATTTGCAAGTATTCGAGATAAGCACAAAAACACTTAAATCTTGAAGCTAAAGTGGATTAAGACGAAATGGTCGGTGACGAAAATTTCAGGGACCAAAATTTCAGACAAGACAAACA
Organism: Pseudotsuga menziesii; assembly: GCA_001517045.1. NCBI lineage: Eukaryota > Viridiplantae > Streptophyta > Pinopsida > Pinales > Pinaceae > Pseudotsuga > Pseudotsuga menziesii. The sequence goes on from LPNX010418413.1 coordinate 97,316, forward strand.
TAAAAGGAAATTGGCATGTGCTCTGAAGCTGCACAGGGGATGATGTGAGAGCTAACCTCCAACCCATATGCCATTATTCCACTATGAATTAAGAATCGATAAAGTCTAGCCGTTATATGGACCAACTGAACTCTCAGATTTAAGTAATTAAAATTGCCTTTTTTGGTTGTATATCCACCAGGTCCCATTCTAAAATGATGTCCTCTAGAATATTATTTAATGGATCCAAGATTATGCTTCCTCATTTTTTTCTGCTTGATCTAAGACCATCTTAAAATCACCTTCCATTATGTTGTTTTCTATTGAAATAATTTCTTTTACTGCTTGCAACGTTTTCCAACAGTTTTTTTTCTCTATAGTGCACTTGGTGTAAATGTTAAAGACTTTAAAGAGCTTACTAGTGCTTTTACACAACAATTCAACAAAGTTCCAGTGTAGTTTTCTTTTGTCAATATCATTTCAAAAGGAGAGTCCACCCATAATGTACAGATTCCCCCAAAATCCCCTCTCGAGCTTAATGATGTTCTTTTACTACCTTTCCACTGCTTATTTCTGTTATTGTAATTGTAGCTTCAGAAGATATTCACTTGTATATTTCATATTCTATTTTATTGTACCCTGACGGAGATGTTTATTTCTCTAATCAGGAGAGTCATTATTGTATTTAAGTCATGTAAAGTCATTGAGGTTAACCCTCCATTGTATGTCGGGGCATTAGACCCCAGAGTTAAGTTGTATTGGGGTTATTAGACTCTCCTAGAGAAGTCGACCCTGTTGAGGGAAAAAGTCAAGTCAGGATAAAGTATAATAGAGAGAGTGAATCTCTATTTTAACACACACACTCACTCATCAAGTTCGCATGAGAGAGAGAGGACAGGCTCGCACAAGTGAGAGAGAGAGAGCAGCTGTCGAAGATCATCTTTATACTTTTGGGTTTTACTTTCGCTACTGGTGCTCATTCTATCTCTGAGGAAGTTACGGGGTTTTCTTCTTTATGGTTACCTCGAGGAAAATCTTTGTGTCTCTTGTCTCTTTTGATTATTGCTGTGCATATTATTCTCTCAGATAAGATCCTAGATCATATTGAATAAACTGCAAAAATCTAACATGGTATCAGAGCCAAACTGAGAAGAAGGCATAGTGCAGCTGCAGAAGGCAGGGATTCTTAATTTTTGGGACTCTCTCTCCACAGATCATCAAGGAAAGTAGGCTGGGCTAACTCGCCTTAAGAGGGCGCATCTTTCTGTCGAAGCAGAATCTGATTCCGAGCATTTTCATTTTTTGTCCTGTCACTGCTGCGGGAAATTAGGGCTTTTCACAGAAGTGGAATTTTTGAGTGCAATCAACATAGGATTGTTCTCCTCCTCAAAAATGAAATTTTGAGACCAAGATCGAAGTTTTTGGTTGGGTAAAATTCCGGGAAAGTCATATCCTAATTTGACTCCAGACCAAAAAAACTAGAACTGCAGAAGAGTAGCTCCAGATTCAGCTCAAGCATCTCAAATTGGTAAGATCTAAAGCTTTTGTATTTCTATTTGAGGTTCTCATTAAAGATGTCTCACCACACCAAGCTTGAGGATAAGCTTGAAGGAGTTGATAACTTTCGAGCATGGTAGTATAGGATTCACTAGTCCTTGAAGAGAATGAATTGGACACGTACATAAATGAAGAGGTTCTAGTTCTAGAGGGATATGAGGTTAAAGCCTTACACAATAAGAACTTGGTCAAGGCCAAGAGGATTATTGTTGATTCTATCAAGGATCACCTCATACCACATGTGTCTTCCTTAAAGACACCTAAAGAGATGTTTGATTCCTTGACCAAGCTATTTGAAGGAAAGAATATAAATCGGAAGATGACCTTGTGAAATCAGTTGAAGTATGTGAAGATTCAGAATGCATAGACCATACAATCATACTTTACAAGGGTCTCTCAAATCAAGGAATAACTTGAAGCTGTGGGTGAAGATATAGAGAATGGAGAAGTTGTGATGACAACCTTGAATGGTCTCCCTAGGTCATGGGACTCCTTTATTCAAGGAATTTGTGCTAGAAGAAAGTTAATCACTTTCAGTAGGTTGTGGGAGGAATGCTCACAAGAAAAAGCTCGAGAGGAAAAGATGGGAAATGAAGATCAAGCTCTCACAACACACACCAAGAATAACAAAAGGGAGCACTCTCATCACAAGAAAGAAAAACATCACCACCAAAATCAGAAGGATAACCTTAGAAGATCCAGGAGAGATCTATCTAATATCAGATGCTATACTTGTGATGAGAAGGGACATTTTTCCAGAGATTGTCCCAAGAACAAAAAGAAGAAGAACAACAAGAAAAGACATCATGCTCACACTATAGAGGATGATGAACCTCCTAGGAAGAGAACTAGAGGAGACACTGAAGATTCTTCAAGTGATGAAGAATATGTTCTGATTTCAGCTCTCACAGGTACTGTTTCCAAGCATATGACAGGATTTAAGGAATCGTTTGTGAATCTATCTGAACATGAGTCACCTCACAAGGTGAAACTTGGGGATGACTACCAATACCCTATAAAAGGAAGTGGTGAAGCCTCTTACAAGCTAAATTCTAGAGAATCTTTGAAGATGATGGATATTCTATATGTACCAGGACTCAAGAAGAATCTTCTCTCCATATTTGCATTGGATGCAAAAGGTATGAGGGTTGCATTTATTGATGGCCAAGTTCTTATGTGAACAAAAGGAAAGACCATAGATGATGCAGTAGTGATTGGAGATGAAGAGAGAGGCTTATACAAACTGAAGGGCCAACTTGAGTAAGCCTTGGTCCTTGACTCCATGGAGCCAAGTGAATTATGGCATAGAAGGCTTGCACATGTGCACTATAGAGCATTATCACTTGCTAGCAAAGCAGTTAACGGTCTTCCTGAAATCCAAACAAAGCATGAAGGCATCTGCAAAGGATGTGCGAAGGGAAAGAACATAAAGAAGACATTTCCAAGTAGCGAGAGAAAAGCAAAAGGAATCTTGGAAGTCATCCACTCTGATGTATGTGGTCCAATGTCATCCAGTTCATTGAGTGGTTATGTATATTATGTTTCTTTCATTGATGATTTTTCTAGGAAGACTTTGATATATTTCTTGAAGAGCAAAGATGAAGTATTCGACAAATTAAGGAATTCAAAGCCCTGATAGAGAATCACACAGAAAAGAAAATCAAGACCTTTTGAGCAGACAATGGCGGAGAAATCACATCATAAGAATTCAAGGAATTATGTAGACTTAGGGATTAAGAGGGAGTTGACCACGCCCTACAATCCACAACAAAATGTTGTTGCAGAAAGGAAGAATAGAACGATTATGGAAGCAACACGAGCAATGCTTCATGATCAGGATCTTCCCATGCATCTATGGGCAAAAGCTGCAAGAGCAATTGTGTATGTACATAATCGTACTCCACACAGAATACTGGACAACATGACATCAGAAGAAACTTTCTTCGGCGAGAAACCAGAAGTCAACCATCTCAGGATATTTGGTTGCTCGGTGTACATACACATTACAAAGGAGAAAAGAACGAAGTTAGACCCTTTAGGAAAGAAGGGCATATATGTGGGATATAGTGAAAACTCGAAGGCTTACAAAATATACTTTCCAGGGTACAAGAAGATCGATATCAGCAGGGACGTGACATTTGACGAAGACTCGATATACAACAAATCCATAAAACTACCTATTGAAGACATTGAAGAACCAGAAGTACCCAGGATCCAAGATACACCTGATGGATGTCAAGACAACATTCTTGAATGGTGTAGTGGAAGAGGAAGTGTATGTGGAGCAGCCACTCAAATTTGAGACAAATGACAGGTAGACTCATGTGTGCAAGTTGAAGAAAACTTTGTACAGATTGAAGCAGGCGCCTAGGACATAGTACGACAGGATGGACAACTTCTTGACTAGAATGGGTTTTACCAAGAGTAAAGAAGACTCCAACCTTTACTACAAGGTTGAAAAAGGGAACCCAGTAATAATCCTACTGTATGTAGATGACTTGTTTGTGACAGGTGAGGATGGGTTGATTGCAGATACAAAGAGGGAGCTTGCTATCGAGTTAGAGATGAATGACTTGGGCATGGTGCATTATTTTCCAGGTATGGAGGTGTGGCAAAGTACAGATGGAGTCTTCCTTGGTCAAGGGTAGTATACAGTAGAGGTCCTGAAGATGTTTGGGATGATGGATTGCAAGGCAATAGCCACACCCATGGCACCAAACTTGAAGCTACTTTGCGATGCTTCATCAGAGTCGGTTGATGCCACGGTATATCGTTGGATGATTGGGTCATTGATGTACCTGACGAACACAAGACTAGACATATGCTTTGATGTGAACACTTTGAGCCAGTTCCTGACGGATCCGAGACAAGTTCACCTGGTTGCTGCAAAGCATATATTGAGGTACCTGAAAGATACAATTGATTATGGGCTTAGATATGACGCGAATCAAAAGGTTAACCTGCAAGGTTATGTTGATTCGGACTGGGTTGGCAGTGCCTCAGATAGGAAGAGCACTTTTGGGTGCTGCTTCAGTATGGAATCAGGTGTGATCTCTTGGTTTAGCATAAAGCAGTCCTGCGTGGCACTGAGTATAGCCGAAGCAGAATATGTCGCAGCTTGTTCAACTAGTTGTGAGGCAGTATTGCTTAGGAAGCTAGTGTCTGATTTGTTTGATCTCCAGTTAGAGGCGACTTGTATCTTCTGTGACAGCTAGAGTTGTGTGAAGTTGTCCGAGAAGCCAATGTTCCATGGCAAGTCGAAGCATATTGAGGTCAAGTACCACTATATCAGGGATATGGTGTAGAGAGGAGCAATGAAACTCCAGTATGTTGCGATGGACGAGCAGATAGCTGATGTGTTGACCAAGCCATTAGCCAAAGTGAAGTTTGAATACTTCACAAAGAAGCTTGGTGTATTTCAGATCGAGGTTCCCTCCAAGGGGAGGTGATGTGTCCAAAAGACGTAGATGCATGAGAGCCTTTCTCACATGGTGGAAGGTGTGTCCTCCCATGGTGCAGATGTAAGGGCTATGGTCGTTCCAATTGAGATATGCTTCGTGTGACGATGAGATGATCTGAAGACGACAAGACGGTAGTAGGGGCTTCAAGTTTTACAGAGGCATATAAATAGTCTGGGATGCTCCTTCATGTTTTACACAGGCATATAATCAGTCCTGGGATGCTTCTTCAGGTTTTGCAGAGGCACATAATTAGTCGTGGGAGATCCTTTAGGTTTTGCAGAGGCATATAATCGGTCCTGGGATGCTCCTTCAGGTTTTGCAGAGGCATATAATCTGTCTTGAGAGATCCTTCAGGTTTTGCAAGGCAATAAGTCCTGAGCTATACCCACTTGATGATTTGAAGACCTACATGGAGGCTAGGCCTACATCCAGCATGAGAAAGGGTTGGCTCTGTAGAACTTCCTATGACGAGTAGATTCGAGAGATAACACCGTTTGATCGAGATGATGTGGACAACAGCAGCAATGACGACGATGATCCAACGTTGAATACTTGTGCCTATATGTATTGATGTATGTGTCAAGAAAATACCTTCCTAGTTAAGAGGGAGTGTTAATGTAATTGTAACTTCGGAAGATATTGACTTGTATATTTCATATTGTGTTTTATTGTACCTCGACGAAGATGTTTATTCATTCGATCAAGAGAGTCATTATTGTATTTAAGTCATGTAAAGTCATTGAGATTAACCCTCCATTGTATGTCGAGGCATTAGACCCCCAGAGTTAAGTTGTATTAGGGTTATTAGATTCTCCTAGAGAAGTCGGCCCTGTTGAGGGTGTTACCAACTATTTTGTACAATAGTTGAACTTGTATTGAGCCGCCAGTTATTGAACATGATGCATGTTTGTTTCCAGAGTTCGGAGGTTCAGTTTGTTCCAGGCTTAGCCTGTTTTGGCTAGCCCTTTATGTTTTTGTCGAAATGACCATACCCCATGGGGTTTGTAATAAAGTGTGCTGGCAGGGATGGTCTTGAGTGGCTCGGTTCCCTTAGACTCAACATTCGAGTAAGGTATTCCAAGGAGTTTTTTCCCTTATCAATTATGCTTTGCCTTTAGCCGAGTAATAATCGATGAGTTTTTCTTCGGCAACCTCCAAAGCTGGAATGCCCGAATTTGGCGGTTAGGCCTTGAGGGGTTATTAACAATGTTCCCCCAAGTTTCTAGGGCGTAGGAGCACGGGAGTGGGGAAACGCACTTTGGGGACGTGTGGAGAGTCGGAGACCACCCCCAAATTTTAGCGGAATTCGGAGGGGGCGAGGGGGCGTCCAAGTCTTAATAAAAAATAATATATAAATTATTAAATCCCAGCAATAAAAGTTCAATGATTCATCTCATGTAAACTACTAAAAAGGAGGGGCAGGGGGGGCGTCTAGGAGCCCCCTAATTTTAGGAGGGGCGGGGGCGTGTCTGGGAGCCCCCCTTCATCGGAGCGCGCTGCAGAACAGGGGACGCGCCCCCTTGTGCGTTTTCGAGAGTTTCCTGATTTTGGGGACGCTAGGAAACGTTTCCCCAGGAGCCCCCAGGGCGCAGGGAGCGAGGGGGGCGCGCCCCCGACCTTGGGGGGCGAGTCCCGGTGTAACACTGGTTATTAGAGTCCAACTGTAAAATATGAACCTACCAGACACTATTGGTATGTCCTATGGTCATTTCCTACGTCCCTTGGTGTGTTAAAACATTGTCTAAAAAAAATTTTAGCGGACGTCCTCGAGTTTTAAATTATAAATTTTTTGAATAATTAAAATTTTCAATTAATTAAGCCATTTTTCCTATGGTTTAATTGAAAATTTTCAAAATGTAATAATTAAGTGGTTTGGGGGTGGATTTTGACAAATGGGTGCTCGTTATCTAAGCCAAGGCACCCATTTAACCCCTAGACCCACTTATCCTAAGTTTCAGATGATTATTTTGCACTTAATTGAATATTTTCTCAAAATTAATAAATGAGGAATATTTAATTAAATAGTTAGGAAATATAAAATGGAGATAAATCAAAAGCTTTGCAAAATAATTCAAATTGAATAAAGTAAAGAGCTAAATGACATGGCAAAGAGCATCTAGGAAGATTCCAATCACCACCCACCTTATCTGAGTCAGTATCAGAGCACTGCAAGTGACTGAGCCTTGGGATTTGCGCCTTCCTAACCTAGCTTGGGCGAATTCTCTTCTTGGCATGTTTTTATTGGTTGGGTGATGAAAGCAAAGTGATAGGGTGGGAGCCTTGCCTAGGTGGAGGCCACCTCACCCCCAATCACAACCACCATGCTCCAGTTCTCTTCAGATCAAAGCAGTCAGACTCTAGTCAGTTGGTGGTTGCGCCCCTCCTTGATGCAATTCGCTAGGGTTTACTGTTCTCTCCCATTTTTGTATAAATAAGAGGTCTCTTCTCCCTTTTCTGTGTGGATGAGATCTGTAGAGAACCTCTGGTGAAACTTATTGTAATTCTTGTTGCTTCCATGCAACCATTTGAATAAAGGAAGGCTTTGGAGGCTCATGTGGCGTGGTTCTTGGATGCCTTTGCTTGATGGATGAGGTGATATAATTTAAATTTTTTCTCTTGCCTTGTTAATTTGTGGTTATTAATCAATGCTTTAGAAGGCTTTTATAAGCACATAAGAATAGATACTTGTAGTTTCAATTTATCTATTTACTGATTTAATCTTAGAGATCTAAAAGAGCATTTTCTTATTCAATTGCATTTCATGCTGCTTTTGTTTTCAATTAGTAAATGATACATGATCTAATATCTTTTTTGGCAAGTGTATGAGTTCTTTGTTTGCAGATCACTCCATTCTACCAAGTAAAAGGTTGAGCTAGTTTGCATCTCCTGTTCTTGGAGCCAAGTATATAATTCAATAGCTATTTGCTAAGTGAGATCCAAGGTTACTTCAAAGTTCAAATATCTAAGTGGTTCTACCTCTCTTATTCACCTTCGAAATCAAAATTTTAATTCTTAAAATTGGTTAGGCAGGGTTTGGGTTTCAAGTTTCTCTTTTTTCTCCAAACCTTCTTCCTCTTTTTCGCTGCCCTCTTTTTTGTTATTTTGCTGCACTCTTTTCCCTCTTCTTTGTAACCTTCTTTCATCCTCCTCTCATTTCATAGCTTCTCCCTTTGTTTATTTTCATCTCTTTCATCTTCTATACTTAGCTAGTTCACACTCAATTTCTCTTTAGAACTTAGTTTTAGATCTTTGTTTGTTCTTTTATTTTTACTTTTATTTTTATTTTTATTTTTGACTAACTCTTAACAAGTTAGTGTTCGAAGCTCTTATTTTTAGGAATACAAGAAAGCTTCAACTCGAATCAAGAAAGTCCAGAGGCTAGAAGCGAACAAAGAGCAAAAAGACAAACTCCTTGAAAAAGCAGTTCCCTCTTCTTTCATCTCCCCATCCCAACTTGTGCTTCCAAGGAAAACAAAAAAAACATTGTACTAATTAATAAAGAGCGAGTAGGACAAAGGCTCACACACCCCACTTCCTCCATTTGGGGGAATCCTGTATCGTCCATTGTCCATTTTTCGCATTTTATTTGCTTTATACCTGCAAAATAAACTGCTAGAGTAGAATAGGAAAGGCTAGTTTCATCTTTTAAGAAGTTCTTTCAATTTTTTTTCATATAAATTGTTAAAAAAGAACCCAAAGTTTCTTGAATCTCACTGAAAAGTGGATCAAGAGCACTCTCTCTTGGAGATATTTTTCCTTTTTTCTTAGATTAGATTTCCGTTTTTTTATATAATTTGTTAAAAAAGAACATAAAATCTCTTGAATGTCACCGAAAGGTGGATTAAGTGTGCTCTCTGTGGGAGAGTTCATTGTTTAGTTTTAGTTCTTTTACTTGAGCAGCTTTTGCTTTGTTTTCATAAATCTCTTGAATCTCACCATAAGGTGGATCAAGAGTGTTCTTTGTTGGAGGGTTGTTACGATGGTTCTTGTTTACAACTCTTAAAACTTGAATTTACATTCACTACACTGTGTATGCTCTACCCACTTGTGGGATACCCAGAAGCAGTTGTAGATTCTTTAAATATTCACACTTTAATCCACTTCAACCGTAAGTAAGACACTCTTCCGATAAAACCAACGAAAATCCGACGTTGATCACTGATAATCGAAAGTGGGCAAATTCTGCCCGGGAACGCGAGAACCACTGTACCGAGACCTTGGAAGCATAGTTAGGCTACATTCTTGTTGGTGTAGTGTTGAACACCTCTTTCGAGACTCCGGACAACCCACATGTTCTCGTACGGAACCACTTAGATTATTATCCGGACATATCTCCAGTACTGAACAATATATCTTGGAGATCCCCTTCCCCTTTAATAATCAACTTCACCTTTAAAAATTTACAATAAAATTTACCAAGAACACTTGCAAAACTATCTCAAGCACTCCATCTGGCAATGGTCTTATCATTTGCTTATTATCTATCTGGAGCATTTGCTTTTGTATCATATTATGGATGCTTTGCTTTGAAGTTGTAATTTTCAAATCGTTGTGTATCTTTAATTACATTGCAAGTGCTTACTGTGGGATCTTTTATTATAAATCTCTTTCAAAAACTCCTAAAAGACACCCATCCGCATCATACACCTGAAAATATCTTAAAACACAAGAGCCTTAGAAACTCTTTGTAGGGACTACCACCATTGGCTTCACTAGGAGTTTGCCTAAACGGAGGAGTCGGGATAAGGTGACAGTACTTGACTCTTTGCTTGCCCCCAAGATCGCACCTTTCCCACTCTGGACACAACTTTCGAAAGATTTTTGCTGACAGTGTGCACATCGGCGAGCAAGAGAGGGAAAAAGTCAAGTCAGTATAAAGTATAAATAGAGAGAGTGATTCTCTATTTTAACACACACACTCACTCATCAAGTTCGCATGAGAGAGAGAGGACAAGCTCGCACAAGTGAGAGAGAGTGTAATTGTCGAAGATCATTTTACTAACCTGATGAGGGCTTGGTACTTCCTCTAGCTTGAGTTGTCATCAATGCTACATTCTCATACTTTTCAAAATGTCTTGAACTTCCCCCAATAGATATTTCTATTGTCAACTAGAGACCAAATTCGAATGTAACTTAAGGATCAAGTTATGAGCCACGATTTCAGGGTAGAGAATCGAAAATTGTGTTGCCATGTCATATGATCGACCGTGATGGATTCCTTCTTACTTTGGGCCTTTGTGTCGATAGGAGTGGATTCTGGAGCTTTTGAGGAAGGGCCTTCCTCTACCAAAGAAAGGACATCATACCTATTGTTTGATGAAACCGCTTTCCTTTTCTGACTAGTCTCAAGCGGCTTCCCCACTTGTGGGGATGTTGTGGAAGGACCCACTTGAAAGTTGCTGCATTTTTCTTTGATAGTTTGCCATTGCTTCAATTATTCTTGGGTTTCGTGGTTAGGTGTTGCTTTTAAAGAGTTGTCGTTCCAACGATATAGAGGAAGGTGGGGAAGTCTTACCCAAACTAGAACAACAAAAGGCACATCTACGTCTGGGTCCAAATCAATGGTCCATTTGTTCAAATACATTCCTCTCGTCCCTGTGAAGTAAGGACCATTCTTGAAAAAGAGATTGTTGTCCTTGTGTTCGAATAAGAAGGCATAAAAGGCACTTCCATAAAAATACTATGAGAGTTTGTTTTTTCTCATAATATTCTGATTTTGTAACATAGACCAACTAAAATTTGATGGATATTTTAACTATATAGAAATGCATCATAATAGTAAAGTTATTTATTGAACTCCATTCTTAACACCTTATCCACATGAACTAGCTATTATTATTACATCATGCCACCCTACACAATAATGTGACTTCTAGTCCTTAATACTAGTAGAGGGGGAAGAAACCTATTTTTAATCCTTCTCTTAGGGTTAACATAATTATATATCACAAGAGTGCTTGCCCCTTTCCTTGCTTTATCATGTTGGATTGAGCTTGAGTGCTTGCATTTATTTGTTGTCCTGCACTTGTGACAAGTGTGACTGCTTCCTTTGGTTGCTTGTGCGAACCTCCCTTTTTTATACCATTCTCAATGTCTAGTTTCCCTTGGCATTAGCATGGATACATTTGAGCAGTTAGATATGTAGCAAACTTACAAAAAATAACATGTGAGATGATGTTTTTAGGATTTTCATATAACAGATTTTGGTTTCTTGTTGTTTATAAACTAAGGCACCTAAGACGAGGAAACATGACACATAAATACAATCATTTTTCGGAAACCAAAACATTTACAAAACACTTGGAATCCCTTTGAATCTCTATTTTACCCTTTACTTGCAAAATGATAGTGAGATTTTTATGCTTAAACCCTTGATTAACAACTTCTTTAATGTTTACTTTAGTAACAACTAGGAGATAAACATATCACAAAACTGAACATTAAAACTAAAAATACATTGTCTAAGCAAACTATAAATAGAGAAAACCACAACACAAGATGTACCCTGGAAACTCTACTCCTTCGAGGAAAACCAACAAATGTTTGTTTCTTCTTATTATAAGATTGGTTTACAACAACACTAGAACAATCCTTTGGATAAACCCTCCGGATCTGGACAAAAACACACAAGAAAGACCGCTGCAAACCTGATAGTAACTGTGCTCCAAATCCTTTTTGCAAACTTGATTAAAAAACCCTAGATCCTGTTAGATTTTCTTAAAGATTATAGCAATATATCTTAATTGCATTTAGGTCCATACTTTATTGTGGAGAAATAGAGTAAAAGATTACTGCAACTATGCATAAGTTGTAACGGGAATTAAGAGAGGACTTGCCATCGTAGCAAAGGACTTCCTTGAATCCAAGGTGAGTTTATCCGATTTATGACTTGCCTTTGTAGTGGGTTTTTACTTGCCTTACTAATGTGTGTCTTAAAAAGCTTGACTTAGCATCCTGATTCCGTTGGTTGGGTTGGTGAAGATACGCGTGAGAATGCAGAGGCTAAGCTATAGAGAATGCCATATCTATTTGTAATGCCTCATTTGCTACATCTTACTTTGACTTTGCAGGTACTTAAGGGGTTTATGAGAAATGTGTATTATGGTATCTTTTCCAAAAAGGTAATGCTTTCACTTCTTGACCCCTCACAAAATAAAAAAGAGCTCTTTATCACACATGGGGTGCTCCATGAAACAACTATAAATGGCAGCACACCTTTTTTCCCCTTGCATAAGCACCACTCCTAACGCATATCCTCTTGCATATGTTTCCAGTGCAAATGGTCATTGTAAATTTTGTATGGCTAGGACCAGAGCATTATTGATCTTCCTCTTTAGGTGTTCAAATGCTTGTTGTTGTGGCTTGCCCTAATGAAAACTATATCCCTTGGTAGTCATGCCATGCAATGATGTTGCTACTATTTCAAATTTTGCTATTAACTTCATCAAGTATTGAGCTCCTCCCATGAAACTCCTGACCTCTATAAAGTTGGTGGGAATAGGCCATTGGCTTATGGTTGTAATCTTGTTTGGATCCACCCTCAGCTCTCCTCCACCGATGCTATGTTCAATAAGATAAGGACTCTTTTCCGAACTCACATTTATTTAGATTTGCAACCAATTGATTCTTATTTAGGATCTCTAGGACCTGCGTCACATGTGAGATGTGCTCTTACCAACTATTGCTGAATATTAGTATGTCATCTAGGTATACTATTAAAAATGAGTCAATAAAGGACATAGCACATCATTCATCAATGACATTAAAGCTGCAGGTGCATTACATAAGTCGAAAGGCATTACTAACCACTTGTAAAAACCTTTCCTTGTCTTGAATGCTTTCTTCCACACCTCTTCTGCTTTTATTCTTACTTGATGGTAACCCGATTTGAGGTCCGATTTGGTGAAGAACTTGGCTTGTTGCAGATGATCCAACAAGTCACCAATCCTTGGTAGTGGATATCTATTCTTGATGGTTCTTTTGTTCAGGGCACGGTAGTCAATACACGTTCTCCAGCTTCCATCCGTTTTTGGCACCATGATGATTGGTTAACCACACGGTGATGTACTAGGCTTGATGATTCCTTGCTGCAACAACTACCGTAATTGCTTCTTTACTAAATCTACTTTGATGATGGACTACCTATACAACCCAATGTTTGGCAATGTAGACTTCGGTAACATTTGAATTTAATGCTCAACCTCTTTCTTGAGTGGTAGCTCTTAAGGTTATTGAAACACCTCCTTGTAGGCTTCGATTATTTATTGTAATTGTTGGTGCTACTTGCCACTACATCCTTCCAAGGATGCCTTCATCTCCACTTCACTGCCTTCTCCTTGTTGCTTTCCTCATCTAAAAAAACCAAAAAACACTCTTTTTGGTACTGCCAATGATCATCCTTGCTTGATGAGTACTTATCCAATAGAGTTTGGCATGTGCTTTTATGGAAAATTCCTTCCCATCCTTTACAAACTGATACTAATTTTATTTCCTCCTGAAGATGGCATCTCTCATATAAAGGAATACCTATATATTGGTTTGTGACTTGCCTTCCCATATCGTTAGAACAAAAATACATTGAACTATACCTTGCCTGAGCTACCTTTGCCAGTTTGATAAAATAGAAAGTGATCACTTACTTGAGCTACGCAAAGGTAAGGTTATCCTTACCTTTAACCTTTCAGGATACTCTTTTATTGCCCCACTATTTTATTCCTCTCAAACTTCTATAAAAGTGGGTGGGCTCCATTCAACTTGGAGCTTGTAGGTTTCTTGGTATTATGTTGAACGAGCATAGTCTTCAATCGACGAGCAATTTGGATTATAGAAATGTGTTTCCCTCCGGGGCTGTTTCGAGAAAATGCCATCCATCCATATTGAATCACCTCACTTTGTTGGGTGTGGCTGTGGAGTAACTAAAGTTCCTCGGTCTCCGGTGGTAGGGATGGAGGCTTGGTGAGCGTCTGTCGGTCTTTCTCCCGTATAATTAAGCTTCCAGTATCGATACATACATAGGCGACGAAGTGATTGGATAAATATGGTTCACTCTTCTTAAGGCAATTCCAACATCGGTGACGGTAGGAATCACCCCTTTTAGCGACATTCCACTGAGTCCTAATATTATGTATGTGATATCCCTTATGGTTGCAGGTCCACACAGTAGCCCACCCACCTGCCTACTACCAGGATTTGTTACACCTTCTGGCGAATACCTTTCCTGCTTCTTAAACCTTGCGATTTAGACCTATCCTTCCATCCTTCCTACGAATACCTCATCTGTCCCGACTTGATCTCCCGAAGACCCATCCAGCTCCACTCTCGTTTATATCCCACCAATCCAGCTGTATCAGCTAGCCTACTCGAAAGCAAGACTAGGAATCGTAGCTTTGCCATCCCCCTAGCAGTATGTAACGTCTTCAAAGGCCATTATTATTCAAGAATAAAGTAAATTAAACCATAAGGTTGGGGCCAGATATAATAGTAGTATCAGGTTTCAAAAGAGCGTTTTCATATTGCTAATAAAATGGCCTTTCCCTTAGCGGACAAGCAACTTCGTACCATATAATTGATTTATCCCGGCATCTGTGCACCTCAACTTCTAACTGCTTGCGCTCCTGGTCGAACTCCCTCTACGCTTTCTGCTGCCTAAGCCTCTTATGCTGCTGCCACCCTTGACTTATTAGGAGGAACATAACCTTTTGAGCCTTCAGCCTTTAGCCTTTCAAAAGAAGCCTTAGCCTTTCAACTCGAGCCTTCAGCCTTCATCACCAGCCAAGCCAAACAGAAGCCATAATCCAAGCCAAGTCCAACAACACCTATACGACACTAGACCATAAATAAACCATAAAGGGCATAGATACAGTCATAGCCATACAGTCATATAGAAACAGTCATAGCCATAGAGCTTATTGATCAACACATATACCACCAGATGAAAGAGATTGAGTTACCCTATCGATCCACCGAATGAAATAAAGGAATGTTCCCATCGTTCCCAACAAAAGAGGGAGAGCCAAGTTGCCACCGTAAGCGAGATAGTGATTGATTTAGGTAAAGTTGCCACCAAATGAGAGAGAGAGTGAGGTAGGTCCCCATGGTTCCACCAGAAGAGAAAGAAGCCAAGTTGTTTTCATACATGATATTGATTTAACCATGGTGGCGTCAGACGAGAGAGGACTTACCCCCAGACTATGACATAAGGACTTCATCAGGTGACTCGGTTATCTTGTCCTTTTTAATTTATATCATCTGGTGGGCTACGAATGTTGTATGATTTGAAAACAGGTGCATCGTAAGTAATGCATCATCGTTCATGTCATCCAATATAGGTAGGACCCATTGTTCCGTATCATTCGATGTACCTTGGAAATCGCACTCCTTTCGGGAAAACCAACAAATGTTGGTTTCTTCTTATTATAGGATTGGTTTACAACAACACTACAACAATCCTTTGGATAAACCCTCTGGATCTAGACAAAAACACACAAGAAAGACCTCTGCAAACCTGACTGTAACTGTGCTTCAAATCTTTTTTGTAAACTCGATTAAAAAACCGTAGATCCTGTTAGATTTTCTTAAAGATTATAGCAGTATATCTTAATTGCATTTATTAATAGGATCACTAGAAGATAGTCAAAGCACATAACAATAACACAAGTATTTTTCTCTTGGGAAACCCAATAGGGAGAAAACCCAGCAACCTTTGTCTAGAGATAACAATTCTGAGATCATAGTACAATGAAGAAAGAAGAGAAAAATATGGAAATTCTTCTCAATGATGAAACCAGTGTAGTCAGACTCGGACTCGGCAAATACTCGGCTGGCTTGGGACTCGGCAGACTCGGTGACTCGGATAAGACTCGACAAAGACTCGGCAAATATGAAAAACATTAAAAATATAGTAACTTAAAAAATAATATATAAACATATATATTAAAAATTAAAATTTAATATATAAGCATATAACAATTCAAAAAATTGATAAAAAGACATAGCAATGCATTTTAACGAGAAGTGTTTTCTCACTTGAAATCACAAAGTATAATTATTAATTACAAATTATAAAAACCATAAAATTATTAAAAAAAAAGATAATAAGAAAATTTCATTAATTAACAATTGTTAAAAATATTAAAAAAATGAAAAGGCAAATTGTAAAAAATACACTATCATCATCCTATCCTAACCACGAGCAATCACATTCTTCAACCAAACTACCGATGGCAGTGCCATCGCCTTACATTTATAAAATCCAAAGTATAGAAGTTCAATGAAAAAAATTAAAAATTGAAAATGCTCAGACTAGTGTTAGCGACCTTCCTCATTGCACGCACACACCAAAATTCCAAACACACAGACAACTAATAAATTGATAATAGCTAGGGGCCAAAAGAGAACAACTCGGGGGAAGCCAAACTATTCAATGAGATGACAGGGGAGAGCGGTGTTGTTTCGGGGGCTTATTCCCTCCCCATGTTCCCTCCAAAACGCAAAAGCGACGGTCAAACAGTCAACTGACTCGCGAGTAAGTGACGAGTTCAGCGAGTAAATGACGAGTTCAACGAGTGGCGAGTTTACCTTGCGAGTATGTCACGAGTACTCGTCCTGGTGGTCACTCGGCAAGACTCGGCAAGACTCGCGAGTATTCAAAGAGTCTGACTACACTGGATGAAACCTTGAAAAACAGTCTTCTTCTGTGAGCTGCTGTGCAGCTGCCCTTTGCCAGAAACTGTGCACTTCACTTGTGCTGCTGCGCTATTGTGATGATAATAAAGAGGAGGGGTGCCTCCTATTTTTGCTGTTTTCCCAGCCAGAAATTAGCTGGGGTCCACTTCACTTGGGGGAGCAATAATAATTTTATATTTAATAATTTTATTTTGTTCTTTTATTGCTGGCTTTTCAGTGTTCACCCTAACGATTACATTGTTCTTTCTAGGGTTAGATGAATGATTACAACAAGTTCAACTCTCGAAGGAGGACAATAAGAATAGCTTCTAAAGTTGCACAAACTCCAACACTCCCTCTCAACAAGGAAGGTATTCTTCGGTCTTCATGAGCATCATGATCATTTGGCTTTCATCTATACATCTATACTGTCTCCATCATCTCTAAACGTACTGAAGGTTGTCTTTTATGAATTTGTTCTATCCAGATGTCTGAGAGAGAATGTTTTTCTACCATCTGTCTCTACTGTCGTTAGAATACTTCCATGCCTGGCTAGAGATCCCGGATGAGCACACGTGCATGACTGCCTACTATGTGTTCGTCTCATCTGCCGATGGGGTACTCCCATATCTGCACACAAGTTTGGTTATCACAGTGAATCACGGTTGGCTCTGGAATCTTGCCAAACAAACTTGCAAGAAGTTTACGAATCCAAATTGCTTCTCAGGCTGCTAAACTAGCAGCCATATACTCAGCGTCTACAGTACTGAGAGCTACTGAGTTCTGCTTCCTACCTCACTAGGAAATTATTGTAGGACCCAGACTGAAACAACATCTTGAAGTGCTCTTCCTATATTTATTGCATCCGGCCCAATCTGACTCTGTAAACCCTTGCAATTTCAAGACACATTCTGAATCATATTGTAGACCATATCCCACAGTGCCACGTAAGTATTTGAGTACATGTTTTGCAGCAATCCAGTGAATTTGCTTCGGTTCGCACATGAACTGGTTGAGAGCATTCACAGCAAAACAAATGTCTGGTCTGGTGTTCGTTAGATACGTCAGGTACCCAATTAACTAGTGATACATGGTGGGATCAATCAAATTTGAATCTGAAGTAGAATCCCTCAACTTCTTCAAATTTGCATCCATCAGAGTAGCTATGGACTTGCAGTCCAACACTCTGAATCTCTTCAGTATATCTATGGTGTATTTTCCTTGTCCTAGGAAAATCTCTTTTTGCCTTTGCCATACTTCTCCCAAGAAGTAGTGCATCAATCTAAGATCCTTCATTTCGAAATCAGAGGCGAGTTTTTTCTTACACCATAAGATAAGTTTCTCATTTCCAGTAAGAAGCAAGTCATCAACATATAGTACCAAAATCAGTGGCTCACCATTCACAACCTTGTAGTAAAGGTTGGGATCTGCATCACTCTTGGTGAATCCCATACTCATCAGGAATCTGTCTATTCGTCCATACCAAGCACGAGGTGCTTGCTTGATTCCATATAACGCCTTTTTCAACTTGCATACGTGAGACTCCTTTCCATGGACAACAAATCCTTTTGGTTGTTTAATATATACTTCTTTCTCAATAATACCATTGAGAAAAGCAATCTTGAGATCCATCTGATGCAACTTCCATCCCATAGCTGAAGCAATAGCAATGATCGATCTGATGGAAGTGTATCAAGCCACAGGAGCAAATGTCTCATCATAATCGACTCCCTCTATCTGAGAGAACCCTCTTGCAACAAATCTGGTATTGTATTTTTTAATACTCCCATCTGCTCCATGTTTGATTTTGTATAGCCATCTGGAAGTTACAACTGACTTCCCCTCAGGTCTCGGTACAATCTCCCATACATCATTCTTCATGATGGATTGATATTCTTCCACCAGTGGCATCCTTCCAAACTTGGTGTCTGGATGCATCTTCATAAGTTGTGGGTTCTGAGTCAATGGTATGACTCATTAATGCAACATAACTGGAGAATCTCTAAGGTATTTTGCTTTCTCGGAAAGTGCCATGTGGAGCTTCATGCCCCTGTGCATCTTGTAAGGTCTGTTGTGCCCATCTCGATCTTTTCCGACTTACTGTCATATCTTCGGGAATATCAACTGTCGCGACTGGATCAATGGGATCGATGGGTTCATCTTTTCCTTCTAACTCATTCTGAACTGGAGAGGGAGATGATCTCATATTCAATTCCTCATCATCGCTCTCCATGTCCGATCCTCAGCCTTTCCTAACAGCCATTTCTTCTTCAAAGGTCACATCCCTGCTAACTTCGATCTGTCTGGATACTGGGATGTAAATTCTGTAGGCCTTTGAGGATTCATTGTATCCCACGAAAGTTCCCTTCTTGCCTGAAGGTTCTAACTTCGTCCTTTTCTCCTTGGGCACATGAATGTAGACTGGACAACCAAAGATTCGGAGGTGACGCACTTCTGGTTTTACTCCTGTAAAGGCTTCTTCAGGAGTCATGTTCTTCACTATCTTATGTGGGCATTTGTTCTGTACATATATAGTTGTTCTGGATGCTTCTGCCCATAAGAACATGGGTAAGCTCTGGTCATGAATCATGGCTTTGCCTGCCTCCACAATCGTTCTGTTCTTTCTTTCAGCAACCCCTTTTTGCTGGGGATTGTAGGGAATTGTAAGCACCCTCTTAATTCCTGCTTCTTTGCAGAAATCAGTGAATTCCGTAGAGGTATATTCGCTAGCATTATTTGATCTTAGAATCTTGATCCTCTTCCCTGACAAATTCTCGACTTGTGCTTTGAACTCCTTGAATTTACCGAGCACTTCCTTGGATTCCTTGGTCTTAAGAAAGTAGATCTAAGTCTTCCACAAGTAGTCATCAATGAAGGTCACATAGTAATGATATCCTCCCAATGTGCTCCCAATGAGGCAACTATCATTGGGCCACACAAGTCAGAGTGCACTAGATCTAAGATTTCTTTGGATTTGCTCTCACTATAAGGGAAGGATTTCTTGGCATTCTTTCCAAGTGCACATCCTCTACATGTTCCATCATGGTCTACCTGTAACATTGGTATACCTATAACTATGTTCTTCACCGCTAGGAGAGCTCTGTAATTTAGATGAGCTAGTCTTCTGTGCCATAGCTGTAATGTCCTCATCTGATTAGGCATTGAGGACCAAAACTGCTAACCTATGTGATTCCTGTGGGTTTGAGCGGTTACTAACAGTTAGAAAATCAACTGAAAACTGATGCCATCTACAGAAAATCTAGGGCATCAATATGATATCACCATTAGGTCAAAGAGGGCCACCAGAGCCAAAGGCCACCGGCATGCATGACATCTAAGCATTATTTGATGTTGTATGCACCCATTTAAGTCTCCATGCGCATGCATGCAAGTCAATTGCAAATTAGAAGTTAAAGTGACCTAATTAGGTTAAAGTTAGGGTTTTCACAGTTGAAAGTCATAAAAGAAAGATAAAGTGAATGGAGACTTCACTTATGATTATTATTGATTTGGAGCTTCTTGAGTAGCAACACAGCGTGCGGCCACGATAGTTGGGGTTGAAGACAATGTCTTCAGCTAATGGGGTTTCGACAGTGAGATATCTGCCCTAGTCTCATCCAGGGTAAACCATCCAGGTTCACCATCTGCTCTTCAATTTATTCATTCCTTTACAGTTATCCAGTATCCATCAGAGATTGTTTGCAGGGGCACGTGTGCAGCTGTAAGGAGGTTTTTAGCTGGAAAACCCCAAATCATTCGTTGGGTCCTCAGATCTCAGTTTACTTTTAGAACCCATGCACCATTCTCATCATCGGTATCATACTCCAGTACCTGGTGATTATTAGATTCGGTCTTGCTCATCCGGAGCAGTTATCAGCAATTTTGGGGTTAGGGGGGCGTGAGCAGCTAATCCTCCAGATCAATTTGCTAGCCTGCCTAGAGACCTCAGAACTTCTGCATGTGTCAGGCATCCTCTTCGGCACGGGAAGACTATCACTCCTGCAAATTCTCAGCTTCAACAGACACCTCCTTCACTGAAAACGTCACCCTTAGCTGATTTTGGGTTCGTGCTGTTGGGGTATCACCGGAGGCGGAAGGTATCGGTTCATCTCCAAATCGTCTCTTGACACATGCATATTATCTCAGGAGCATTTCAGCCAGCTTATCAGTGGTAAGTGTTACATTCTATCCTACAAACCCTAACCCTAATTTCAGCTATAAAATAGGGAATTTTTGCATGGCAGTTTGCATGCCCGGTTGTTTTAGTAACTTTGCATAGAAATAGAAAATATCAGTATTTGGGATATTACAGTGTGGTATCAGAGCTATCTTCTTGGCCAGCTGTGGGCTTAAGAAATGAGAAGTAGATGAATACAGAAGAGGACCCTTTTGTAACCTATAGGAAAAGAAGGAGTAGGTACACAGAGGACTTTGAGGATATCTAACTAGAAGATATCAGCTCGGACATGGAACAAATAGGTATACACTCTGACAGGGGAAAAGGAACGGGAGAAGATGAGGACAGGATGGAGTTTCGCAACTTAGTATCTGCATTGCAAGACTTAGCCAAAGGGCAAAAAGATGTACTCAATCCAATCGACAGATTATCGACGAAACCAGAACTAGGTAACAACAATGCACCTCCCTCACCGGTAGATCGAGGGTCTACAAGCAGCAGTGGAAAGGTTGCGTACACCAATATACAGAATGCACCGCACATATATAGCAGGCCTTCATACAGGCCTACTATGCCTCACTTCTTGGCAGATGCAGTAGGAGGTCCAGTCATGCAGAACTGGAAGTACCGCAACTCATATATTGCTAGACACCCTGAACAGAGAAGTACCCGTTGAGCTACAAAAACTAACACTCCCTCTTAGCGAGGAAGGTACTTACGGAAGACACCACCTCCGAGATCAAAGACATCCTCTATTGTAGCTACTCGCTCTGAACTGGAAATCCTAGTCCTTCGAGGAAAACTAGCAAATGCTTGTCTTCTTCTCATTACAGGATTTGCTTACAACAACACTACGACAATCCTTCGAATAAACCCTTCGGATCTAGACCTTTGTAAACCTCACTGGAATTGTGCTCTAAATCCTTTTTGCTAATTAAACTGACAAACCCTAGATCCACCCTGGATCCAATAGACAACAAAGAAGTAACTCTTCCTTGGAAAAATTGTGATCTAAACCTAAGATTTGGATTGCTCACTACAAGAGGAAACCTGTCTTTTACAACTGTGATCATGACCACTACAGAAGATCTCCTTTACTCTTGCGATTGTGATACTGAACTCATATTCTAAGGCTCCTTTTATAATCTCACACATGCATATACCATGGGCCAACTAAAACCATTTATATGAGGTGTTATAAATCCACCTTTACAATGTATGTCTAGAAATCACCTTAGCTCCTTTTATGTTGCTAGATACCCCCACATAGAAGTACTTGCTGAGCTACAAAAACTCACACTCCCTCTTAGCAAGGAAGGTACTTCCAAAAGACACCACCTCCAGGATCAAACACATCCTCTGTTGTTTTAGTTGCTCCCTCTGAATTGGAAAATCCTCTTGCTACCTGCAAGACTCTGATCTGGATACCTGTGCTCCTCTTCCATCAATGTCGTTTCATACTAAGTAGGCTTGCTGAGAAAAGCTTCATGATCCATCTCAGACAATGATCCAAACTCCAAACTCCCTCTGGAACCCTCCTCTAAACTCCCTCTAAAGTTGACCATAGGTTATCCTAGCAACTTGTACATCTTACCCCACAACATGTTGCTACTACCTGGGAGTTCCTGGGCAACTGCCCAAACCTGTTGTCTGGAGCTATGCCTGAAGTTGCTCGGGGCTTCCTGTTGCTGTCTAGATTCCTTCTTGGGTCTGTACTAGGTCTTCTCGAGTCTCTTGCTCGCTGCCCAAGCCTTTCTAGGCACTTCTTCCCCTTCCTGAAGCTGCCCAAAATTTTACTAGGCACCCTGCTTGTCCTCGGTCCTCGAGGTTGCCCCGACACCTTGATGGGTGATTTGACCAAATATGATGACTTGATTTACGACTCCTAGCTACTCCAGAAGCGACGACTGTATTTGTAGTTGTAGCTGGTGGCTACAGTATGCACTTCACCTATGCACACGACCTCTCCCACTCAACTCCCTGTTGCCGCCTAATTCACACTTTAAGGTGCAGGAAAGTCACAACCTACTATGTGTGTCCTTGGGGGAAAGTGAGAGCTGGGGACCACTATCACCACAGTCCACCACTCCTCCATTTAGGAAAGATCCCAACAGAGCCAAGGGGGGTAGTCCCTATGGAAAGACTATGTTCCAGGTTCATTAATTAATTGAAGATTAATTAAAGGGATCTTTTTATTAAGATTACGAAATTACAAGACCAGTGCCTATATTAGATGGAGTCCAAAGATTATAAGTTACAACAATAACAAATCAAAGTATTTAAGCAATGTACAGCTGATCCAAAATTATCTGTATAAACAAAGATAGCAAAAGAAAATGCTTTAATGTGAAACTTATTGAACCAACAGGAAATGAAGGAAAGAAAGACTTTAAGTTTGATTCACTTGAAGCAACTTGAACAAATATTAAACATTCACCGCATGAACAAATATAGAACTGAAAGTAAATGAGACTGAAAGTAAATGTGTTGGAGTGCTTGCAGTAAAAATAAAGTGAAAATGATTGTAGTAAAACCTTGAACAGCAAGGCAAAGATAAACAATATTGATCTGTGTTTGTAGGACGTTTTGCAATGCTTCTTGGTTAATTTTAATAAATTTTAATTAGAGTTGTTCTTCTTGAAGTTAGTCTTAGATCCGGTGGTGTGACTACCCCGATCTAGTTCTTTTCAAACTGAAGATGGAATGCTGTTGCGCTCAACAGGTGGGAGCAAGCCCACCCCTAGCTCACAGGTCAAACCCCAATGGCCCGGTGCTCACAAGGAGGACGACGAAGCGCCTAGAGACCCCCTCGGTCTACTACCCCTTGCAGCTTTCGAGTCACTGTTTTTAATCAACTTGAAATTCTCTAGATGGATGCCTATTAAACTAAGACTTCCCTTTCCCCTGGTCGTATCTCGGAGTACCCCGGAGGGTGATAACCGAGTAGAGGAGCAGGATGTTGGAAGTTTTTGTTGGTAAATTTTAAAGATTTATTTTAATCTTGATGTTTAATATGCAAGGTTTATTTTAAAATAATCAAAAGAATTTGGGAAGTAAAGAGATTGATTGTAGATTGTAGTACAAGAAAAGGAAAGTTAATCTAATTACCTAAGCCCCCACTTACCCTGTTTTTCATATCCAGCTTGAATTCCCTAAAGGGAGATGACAAGTGGATAGAGGATACACAGGTTTTTATGGGTTGTACGATTACTTTAGCAGAAAGATAAAACTCGCATAAACAGAAAAACTTGAAAGCAAGTAAACTATAGTAAACTCACCTCACAACAATCTTTATGACAGAGATAATGGTCTGTCACAAAGATAGGTGGGTAGCTGGAAATAAAGCTAACTATCTACCTCTTCCTAATCTACTTACTCATAAATTATAAATGAATACAAGACTTTAAAGAATACCCCAAGAGACTCTCTTTGGGGTTTACAATAACAGAGAAATTTGAGAGAGAAAGTTGAGGAATGGAACCCCTTTATGCCAGTTGAAACTTGAGGAATTTTTGTGTCCTTTAGGGCAGCTATTCTCCTTTAAATGTGAATAACCTGTCAAAAAACCAGCGAGCTATTTCTCACTAAAAATCACAGGAAAAACACTAAAATGTTGTTAAAACATTAATACCAAATTCATAATTTTTTACATAAAAATCTGAGTGACAGACAAATATCTATAACATCATTGAGCGCTTCGCGTTCTGATCTCGGTCCTTTGAGTTCAGATGCGGGATACCACGATTAAGCTCAAAGTGTTATGATAAATATTTGCTGAAACTAATACAATTACAAATTTACAAAAAAAAATATGAACGTAATAAATGACAGTAATATGGAATTTAGAGGGCTGGAAAATGAATTTCCAGCCACCTAAATGAAGTAAAACTAGCAGAAATAAAAGGTTAAATTAATATATAAGGGGTTAGGGCTCTAAAACAAGGTTTATATTCACTAAACAGTGAATAAAACCCTGTTTAAAACAGGCTGAAAGTAGATGGCCGAATTGAAAATGTTGCCGGAATGATGTTTCTTAAAGAAATTTCTTTGCTTGGATAACCTGCAATACAATCTATGCTTGCAAAATATTGTAATCCTAGAGATGAACACCTAACACTTCCTGCAAAACACTTTGTAAGAAATGTCAAATCATTCACAAAAAAGAATAAAAACACTTCTATTCTTTAATCTCTCCACAAAACACTTTGTGGAGAGCTAACTAGAAAAATACAACAAATGCAAACAAAATAAATACAAGGTTACCTCAAGAAATGTAGATCATGAAAAGTTGCAGCATAGTATTCCTCCAAAGAATTTTTATTGAAAATAGCCCATCTTGGGCAAAGCTTCAATACAATGGTAGCAAGCGAATATGAGAGCAAGAAATTCGAGCAGCATAACAATAGCATAAGAGATGGTGAATAATGAGGGAGTGATACCCTCATTATATAGTTGAGGCAAACCCCCAACCCTTTGAAGCTCAATGGTTGAGATTAGATCTAGATCTAGGGTTTAATTTCCACCTCTAGATCTAGGTATTTGGCTTTCTATTATTCTCAATTAATCTCCACCTTTAGATTAATTTTAATCAAAGGCCATAATCTTAATCCATGTCTCAAATAATACTAGCCTTTAGATTTAATTAATTGGCTAAATATCCACCATTGGATGAGCTTTTAATAAAATAGAAAAATCATGGGCCAAGGTGGATGCCCCCCTCTAGATTTGGTGGAAAGAACTCCAAACTTAGCTTTGACCATGAAAAACGTGGGCCTATTTGATTAGCGGCCCTCTAACTTGTGATTGGCGTCCTCTTTATTTAGCAACGTCTCCAAATATAGCGTTGACTTTCATGCTATAGAGAGGGCGCTACCACTATTTAGAGGACGCTGACTACTTTTGGAGATGGGCGCTAGCTATAGTGGGCCCACGTTTTGGCATGAAAGTCAACGCTATATTTGGAGACGTTGCTAAATAAAGAGGACGCCAATCACAAGTTGGAGGGGCGCTAATCAAATAGGCCCACGTTTTTCATGGTCAAAGCTAAGTTTGGAATTCTTTCCACCAAATCTAGAGGGGGGCGTCCACCTTGGCCCATGATTTTTTTATTTTATTAAAAGCTCATCCAATGGTGGATATTTAGCCAAATAATTAAATCTAAAGGCTAGTATTATTTGAGACATGGATTAAGATTATGGCCTTTGATTAAAATTAATCTAAAGGTGGAGATTAATTGAGAATAATAGAAAGCCAAATACCTAGATCTAGAGGTGGAAATTAAACCCTAGATCTAGATCTAATCTCAACCATTGAGCTTCAAAGGGTTGGGGGTTTGCCTCAACTATATAATGAGGGTATCACTCCCTCATTATTCACCATCTCTTATGCTATTGTTATGCTGCTCGAATTTCTTGCTCTCATATTCGCTTGCTACCATTGTATTGAAGCTTTGCCCAAGCTGGGCTATTTTTAATAAAAATTCTTTGGAGGAATACTATGCTGCAACTTTTCATGATCTACATTTCTTGAGGTAACCTTCTATTTATTTTGTTTGCATTTGTTGTATTTTTCTAGTTAGCTCTCCACAAAGTGTTTTGTGGAGAGATTAAAGAATAGAAGTGTTTTTATTCTTTTTTGTGAATGATTTGACATTTCTTACAAAGTGTTTTGCAGGAAGTGTTAGGTGTTCATCTCTAGGATTACAATATTTTGCAGGCATAGATTGTATTGCAGGTTATCCAAGCAAAGAAATTTCTTCAAGAAACATCATTCCGGCAACATTTTCAATTCGGCCATCTACTTTCAGCCTGTTTTAAACAGGGTTTTATTCACTGTTTAGTGAATATAAACCTTGTTTTAGAGCCCTAACCCCTTATATATTAATTTAACCTTTTATTTCTGTTAGTTTTACTTCATTTAGGTGGCTGGAAATTCATTTTCCAGCCCTCTAAATTCCATATTACTGTCATTTATTACATTCAGAAATTTTTTGTAAATTTGTAATTATACTAGTTTCAGCAAGTATTTATCATAACACTTTGGGCTTAATCGTGGTATCCCGCATCTGAACTCAAAGGACCGAGATCAGAACGCGAAGCGCTCAATGATGTTATAGATATTTGTCTGTTACTTAGATTTTTATGTGAAAAATTGTAAATCTTGTACTAATATTTTAACAACCTTTTTTTTTTAGTGTTTTATGTGATTTGCAGCGAAAAATACCTCACTGGTTTTTGACAGGTTATTCACATTTAAAGAATAATTGCTGCCCCAAAAGACATAAAATCTCCTCAAGCTTCAACCGGCATAAAAGGGGTTCCATTCTTCAACTTTCTCTCTCAAAATTTTCTGTTATTGTAAACCCCAAAGAGAGTCTCTTGGGGTATTCTTTAAAGTCTTGTAATCATTTGTAATTTATGAGTAAGTAGATTAGGAAGAGATAGATAGTTAGTTTTATTTCCAGCTACCCACCTATCTTTGTGACAGACCATCATCTCTGTCTCAAAGATTGTTGTGAGGTGAGTTTACTATAGTTTAGTTGCTTTCAAGTTTCTGTTTATGCAAGTTTCGTTTTTTGTTAAAGAAGTAACCATACAACCCATCCAACCTGTGTATCCTCTATCCACTTGTCATCTCCCTTTAGGGAATTCAAGCTGGATATGAAAAACAGGGTAAGTGGGGGCTTAGGTAATTAGATTAACTTTCCTTTTCTTGTACTACAATCTACAATCAATCACTGTACTTCCCAAGTCATCTTGGTGATCTTTTTCTTAAAATAAACCTTGCGTCTTAACCATCAAGATTAAAATTTATTATTAAAATTTACCAACAACAACTTCCAACATCCTGCTCCTCTACTCGGTTATCACCCTCCGGGGTACTCCGAGATACGACTAGGGGAAAGGGAAGTCCTAGTTTAATAGGCATCCATCTAGAGACTTTCAAGTTGATTAAAAACAGTGACTCGAAAGCTGCAAGGGGTAGTAGACCGAGGGGGTCTCTAGGCGCTTCGTCGTCCTCCTTGTGAGCACCGGGCCATTGGGGTTTGACCTGTGAGCTAGGGGTGGGCTTGCTCCCACCTGTTGAGCGCAACAGCATTCCATCTTCAGTTTGAAAAGAACTAGATCGGGGTAGTCACACCACCGGATCTAAGACTTAATCCAAGAAGAACAACTCTAATAAAATTTATTAAAATTAACCAAGAAGCATTGCAAAACGTCCTACAAACACAGATCAATACTGTTTATTTTTGCCTTGCTGTTCAAGGTTTTACTACAATCATTTTCACTTTATTTTTACTGCAAGCACTCCAACACATTACTTTCAGTCTCATTTACTTTCAGTTTCATATTTGTTCATGCGGTGAATGTTTAATATTTGTTTAAATTGCTTCAAGTGAATCAAACTTAAAGTCTTTCTTTCCTTTATTTCCTGTTGATTCAATAAAGTTTCACATTAAAGCATTTTCTTTTGCTATCTTTGTTTATACAGATAAGTTTAGATCAGCTGTACATTGCTTAAATACTTTGATTTGTTATTGTTGTAACTTATAATCTTTTGACTCCATTTAGTATAGGCACTGGTCTTGTAATTTCGTAATCTTAATAAAAAGATCCCTTTAATTAATCTTCAATTAATTAATAAACCTGGAACATAGTCTTTCCATAGGGACTACCCCCTTTGGCTCTGTTGGGATCTTGCCTAAACGGAGGAGTGGTGGACTGTGGTGACAGTGGTCCCCAGCTCTCACTTGCCCCCAAGGACACACATAGCAGGTTGTGACTTTCCTGCACCTTAAAGTGTGAATTAGGCGGCAACACTCCCTTCGTGTTAGCTTCACTCTACCCAACATCTGCCATCGTTAACTCTTTCCAGCGGCCTAATTTTCTCTAGCCTGCAATGCCTTTGTTCTCTTCTTCACTCGTTTCGACCACTTACTCTAGCTTGAGGTCTGCACCTGCGACTTTGCCATTGGACCCTTGTTAAAGTTAGCGCAGCTGCGAGGTCCATTCTTAGAGAGGATGGTACCCTAGTCAGTTGACTAGTGTAGAGTAAGACCCTAGAAGGTACCCTAGGGCCCCCAGTAGTCTCCTGGGGTTCTTGGTTTAGGACCAAGCAGGTTGATGCCATGGCAAAGCCCCTAGCATGTGGCTAGGGCTCCTATGTCCCTCTAGGGTATTCTGGCCTGGGATCAGGGATGCGATGTCCAAATAAATCCTGTAGATAGAGGAAGAGACATATTCTGGTCTGGGACCAAGGACACGATGTCCAAGTAAGTCCTCCAGGTAGTTGATCAATTTTCAATGTGAGACGAAAACTCAACTTAGTACTGAGAACCATTCTTCGTGTGAATGGAGGACTCGGTCAGGATCCAGGGGTTGGTCAACATGATTCAGTGTGAGACTGAAACTCATTCTAGGGATGAAAGCCATTCTTTAAGAATGGAAGATGATGATGTCCCCTCTCCTAATCGGTTATTGCTAGGTTGCTTCTCAAGGGACTGGCCACCCCTTGACGATGTCCCTAAGGATTGTACCATTCGTTTGGATCTTTTCCTTATACTGTGATGACAAAATATATAAAACAATGTACCTTGAGAGAGAGACAAGGTCAATGTCTTTGGTCTTGTTGGTCCTATGGATGAATGCTTGTCCACCCTTATAGTTCACCTTATCCTATGAGTATGTGGGTTGTTGTTACCCTCTTAGCTGACACTTTTCCTCTACCTTACTTGGTCCTGGCACTCTTACTTGTGTGCACCTTTGATTTTGATGACTCCTACTTTATGGATTTTTATTCTAAATGTACTTACCTTATGGTTTATTAAAGGACCATTGGACCTTTTATTGTTATGGTGACTTTATGTTTTTAAAAAGGACCTTTGATGAACCTTATTACCTTATGACCTTTTCTTTTATAAGACCCTTAAATTTACTTTATAGTTTTATTTTATTGGACCATTTTACCATTGTTAACTATCCTAAGTCAAACCAATTTGTTTCTCCCAACTTTATAAATGGGATATGTTATCTTTGATTATGAATTATCTAAGGTTTTATCCTTACTTATCTATCTCCATTTTTATCCTGCTACTGGCTGACTGGGACTCCATCGCGACTGTCGAACTGGCTCGTTCCAACTACCTCACGTGCCCTGTCTTCTCCACGGGATAGGTTATCCCGCAACCATCTCTGCATGCCCTATCCTGTTGTCGGGTGCTTCACCGCAATGTTATCAGAACCGAACCGGTGGTCGAACTGGCTGAGCCTGAGAACCAGAACCGGACAAAAACCGGGAAACAAACTGGATCAAAAAACAGGTTGAGCAAAAATACATAAAACATTCATATTTTCAAAAAATGCATATATATTCATGTGCATAATGTGAATTCAGACCATTATACACAAATATCCAAAGTTTTTCATGTATATAGCAAGTAAGAGTGTATAAAACCAAAATAGCACCGATTGCTTATATCAGAGTTATTTGATTCCCCGTGCTCAAACTCAGAGCCATCATCTACATCCTCAACATGAGCATGGCTTGACTCCCATAGGCCTGAAGGCACTTGTCTAACTGCAACATCAATGTCCACATCCTTTTGCTGTGGAAGAGGGCCCGGGTCCATCCACAACTAATGTGATTGATATGGATGGTGGGAGCCTCCTTTATAACGTTAGAAGGGGTCATGGGTCAATTAAACAACTCAAACATGGACCCTATTTTTTATTTTAGTGAAAGAATTTGAAATTTGTTGTTTTTGGGGGTCCTTGGCATTTTTGTACAGAACCGGCCGGTTCCGTACAGAGCTGGCCAAAAATGGTTTGAGAGTGTGGTTTGACCCGATGAAGCTTGTAAACCGGTCCAACAGGCCCGTTTTTTCAAAACCAGTTGGGTTCTAATAACACTGCTTCACCGTGCCCTGTCCTGCGGTCGGTTGCTTTATCATGCCCTGTCCTGCTGCTGATTGCTTCACCGTGACCCTATCTGTCGGATCCATCACCACGATCCTGCTGTCGGCTGCTTCACTGTGGACCTCTCGCGTGGCTTGTTCGACTGCTATCTCGTATTGTGTACCTCCCGCACTGCGTCAACGTGATCCGTTCGGATCTTCCACCGTGGACCTCCCACGTAACACCTTTGACTGCTGCTCACGTGTTTCTGCACACAGGCTCCTTCCAGCACAACTGACCATGACCCATGTTTTGCGTTCTCTTCTGCTCCATGGGCTGTGCTTTACCTCTAACTGCTCTGCATGTCACCGTCCTCCATCGTAACTGCGTGTTCCACGTGCCCTTTGGCTCCACAAGCTGGGTTGTACCATAGACTGCCTTGGGGGTCACCGTGACTATTTGCGCTGTGCCTTTTGACTGCTGAGTTCTTCACGATCACCACTCCTACGTGATCCTTTCACGGTAACTATTGCCGAGACTCCCATCCTTCACTGTGAATGAGTCTGTGTTATTCCACCAAGGCATTTTCTCTTATCTCTGGTCTCTATCCTATCTTGGTTGTGTATACACCATATGACAGTACTGCTAAATTGATTGAAGAATCTGAGGTCTGTTTACTTCTACTTGAACTCTCTCTTTCTCAATGTACGCAATTTGTTTACCTAGGTTGACTTGTCCCTTCGGTGACAAGATCAAACTTAGAAATATCTGACTTTAAGGTAGATCCAAATAATGGTTAGGATTCCTTAGTTTCTCCTGTACTTTATTTTTTATTTTACGGTACATGGCATTTGAGATTTATTTTACTGTACATGGCATTTGAAATTTATTAGTTTATTGTACACTGCATTTTATGATTCTCGAGGACCAACCTTGACGCAGTGACCAAATGGAGCGTTAAGTTGAAAGAGATGAAAATTATGTTGTTTTTTGTTTTATTACCAGTTTAAATTTTTAATTAAGTAGTCTTATTGTGAACCTGAGTTTACATGTTCATGAATTAAAGTTATTACTCGTGTTAAAATTCATCTAACCTTTAAATTTCAACAACCTTAACACTAAGTAGTCATGCCTTGCGTCTCTTGGTTCCTTGTCAACACGATTCTGCACAATCTCAACTTTTGTTGCTTGCTATCCTCCCATGATATGATTTGCAATAACTCCCTCCATGCTTGCAGCTCCTTGCACCTACCTCCGTGCTGCTCTACATTCATAACATCTTTGTGATGTTGCGATTTGACACCATCGTTGGAGGAGGCTCTCAAGAGTTCAAGTCCGAAGCCCAGTTCACATGCCCAATTTCTTGTGGCTGCTCTCCTACCGATGGTTGCTCTCTTTCACTAGGCCTTTCACCTTGCTTCATTGACTTGTACCTAAATCCTCCCAACTTGACGAATTGTACTTCCGAATGCCAACTCTTTCTTGTTGGCCCAATTTGCTTGGTAGCTTACACCACCACCAATATCCGGTTGCTGCCCACGTTGGTGGTGTCTCCCAGCACAAGCCCACATCAGGGGAGTTTTGAAGTCTAAAATGGGCCTCATAAGGGAAATAATAAAACAAGAGTTATAATAATAAAATAAAAGTTTTAAATTTTAGAGGAGAAAAAGAAAAACTAGTTTTTCTTATCATATTTTTGACATATCTCCTTATTGGTTCACCCAAATTTCGAGTTTGGGGACTCGTTGGTTGTGGAATTTAATTCCGCATCCAATTCATACCCACGGTGCATACTTCTGAGGATGCATAATTAAATTCCGCATCCAACGAGTCCTCAAACTCGAAATTTGAGTGAATAGATACAGAGATATGTCAAAAATACGATAAGAAAAAGTAGTTTTTTCTTTCCATTTTTTTACACATTTTACCCCCATGGTTGACATCATCATCTTGAATCCTATTGGTTCTTATAATGTGAATTTTAATGGTACACTTTTCCTTAGGAGGCCCAATTTAGACCTCAAAATTTCTCTAATGCCTCCTTACCCGC
Organism: Pseudotsuga menziesii; assembly: GCA_001517045.1. Lineage (NCBI taxonomy): Eukaryota > Viridiplantae > Streptophyta > Pinopsida > Pinales > Pinaceae > Pseudotsuga > Pseudotsuga menziesii. The sequence continues at coordinate 130,097 of LPNX010418413.1, forward strand.
CTGTTCACTACTCCTTTCATGGCGCTCAGCTTTACTCGACCACATTCATCGAGCCACCACACAATGTTGCTTGCTCCCTGCTGTCACTAGTGTTCCATCCAAGCAAGGACCTCTCCATGCCTGAGCTTGACCTCCATGCTGTTGATGTGCGGCTTGTTCACGAGCTTATCACCAACACGCGACTCGTGCTCCTCGATTGGCTTTTCCACGGTGTTTACCCACTAGCTCAACATGGTACTTCCACGTTCAACATAACTTCAACACTCAACCCATCCAATAGTGATTCTTGATCATGAACCCAATGACACTGTCGATTCTGTACGTCGTATGGCTTGTATCATGGCTATATGGTACAAGATTATTTTCTTCTTTCTCGATCTTGTGTGGGGTTTATCTAACCCGTTTTGATACCATGTGAAATTTGTATGCTTAAACCCTTGATTAACAATTTCCTTGATGTTTACTTCAGTTAAACTAGCAAATGACCATATTTTAGAAATGAACATTAAAAATGAGTATACACTGCTTAAGCAAACCATAAACAAAGAAAGCCACAACATAAGGTTTACCCTGGAAACCCTAGTCCTTCAGGGAAAACTAGTAAATGTTTGTCTTCTTATTACAGGATTTGTTTACAACAACACTAAAGTAGTCCTTCGGATAAACCCTCCAGATCTGGACAAAAACACATAGAAAAAGACCTTTGCAAACCTCACTGTAACTGTGCTCCAAATCCTTTCTGCAAAATGGATTGACAAACCATAGATCCACCCTGGATCCAATAGACAACATAGAAGTAACTCTTCCCTGGAAAAACTGTGATCTTAACCTGAGATATGGATAGCTCACTACAAGAGGAAACCTGTCTCTTGTAACTGAAATCATGACCACTACAAAAGATCTCCGTTACTACTGTGACTGTGATACTGAATTCATACTTTAAGGCTCCTTTTATAATCTCACACTCATGCAAATGCCATGGGCAATACCATGGGTCAAATAAAACCATTTACATGAGGTGTTATAAATCCACCTTTACAATGTATGTTTAGAAATCACTTTGACTCCTTTTATGTTGCTAGATACCCCCAACATAGAAGTACGGGTACCTGCCGAGCTACAAAAACTAACACAAAGACCGTGACATCTCTTTCACTACAACTAAAAGGGGAAAACACGATGAAAAATGCTTTCTAGAGTGGACACATCTAGGACATGTGTCGAACATGTGCCAAACACAGGTCCTAGCATATTCATGTTTGATATGTGAAATATGGGTCACAAAGCCACTAAGGGACATGTCTTGTTTCATACTTTATAAACAATTTTTATCACATCTCTCTCGCTCTCTCAGATATAAAATACATGAACTGAGGAGTGTCTCTACGATACAATTTCTTAAATAACAAATTTCCTTTCCTAGATCCACTATAGGGTTCAATACATCCTTGAACAAACATCAGATGGCCCATTGGGGTTGATGTAGATTCCATTAATGTAATAGGCAAAGGTGAGTTGCATTAAATTTTAATTTAACATATTTCCTGCATCATTATCATTTCTTGTGTGTTTGTTTAAATTTAGAGACAATGCAGGAATAGAAAGGCGAAAGAGCTCTATTGAAACTTCTGGATACCTTTGTTTGAGAGAGAATTGAGTTAATGTTCTGGTGCAAGACCCATTTATGTTCTTCAATGAAATCCTAGTTTTAGATACAATAGTCCTCTTCCTCCATTACCTACACAGCGTTTACGATTTTTGGTATCTGCATATCATCTACTTAGTTTTGCATGTATTTGTTCTATGTTTGAGCTTTCTGGTAATATCTTTTAGTTTTTGTTTAATATTTCTCATAACTTTTTCTCAATTTTATTTTTGTTGGGTTCAATTGTTGGCAAGTAAAAGCAGGTCGTAAGGTTGGTGCAAGTTCATAGGTGCATTTGGTGAAGGTGAAGGTGAAGAATGAGGGGCTATGTATGGCTCCATATTTGTTTATTTCAATTAGAGGCATCTTATATTATTCGTGCAATGCCATGTAGGTAAAGGAAGGAAGAAAAAAGTTGGAGGTGCACCAGCTAAACTAATAAAAAATCTTTGTGAGAGAGGACAACGCCTAGTTAGATGGTGAGTTCTCTTTTGGGTATGCAATGAATTACTTCTCATTCAAATACAATGATTTTCCTCCCTCTTTTATTAAGTGTTTATGATTTTGGTCATTACATAAGATGTACTTACTTTTGCAGAATATTACTCATAATATATTTCAGTATTTATTTAATACTTCTCATGAGATTTTTGTTGTCTTTTAAATATTTCTAACAAGATTTTATGTTGTTTATTTAGTATTTTTTGGTTTGGTTTTCGTTAGGTTCAATAAGTGGTGTAATTAAGGCAAGTCCTAGCAGCCCATATTGTGAGCTTAGGGATGATGTAGATTGCACATTGCAATGGGTGAAGGGGAAGACCAAGGAAGACGAGGTATGCATGGTTTCATGTGTGTTTGTTTAAATTAAAGTCATATTAAATTAATTTCCATTTATTTATTTATTGAGTGCATGGGGTAAACAAAGGTGGAAGAGCACTAATGACACTGCTATAAAACCATATTGTTGGTTTAGGGTTGATGAATGTTTATAGGTACAATGGGCAAGGAGAAGGCTAAAGAGTAGGAGGTACGCATTGTTTATGCCTATTCAATTTATCTCATTTGTTTTTACATCATTATATCGCATTTTTGTTTAAATTTAGGGGCAATGTAATGCAGGTGAAGGAATGTGGATGAATACTGATAAAGTGCTGGAATGTCTTTGTGTGAGTAAACATGGGCTAAGAGGTATGCATGGTTTCAAGTGTGTTTCTTTAAATTGGAGTCATATTATATTATTTGTCGTTTCTTTATTGTGCAAGGGGGTGAAGGAAGGTGGAGGAGCGTTGATGACACGTTTGAAATATCCTCATGTGTAGGTTTAAAGGTATAGGCAGAAGATGAGTTCTACATTTGATGATGATAACTCAGATTGTGGGTTTAGGTTTGATGCATATTTATAGGTACAATGGGTGAGGAGAAGTGTGGGAGTAGGAGATATAAATTTAAGTTCTATTCCTGTCAAACTTAAATCATTTGTTGTTACATCATTATGTCACATGTTTGTTTAAATATAGAGGCAATGCAGTGCAGGTTAAGGAAGGTTGATGACTTTTGATGAAACTACTGAAACGTCTTTTTGTGAGAGATATATGGGCTAGTGAGTAAACACAGAGGCATACAGTAAGCTCTCTTTTGGTTCAAAGCCCATGTATTCTCTACTATGAAATCACTCTTCTTTCAATACAATGGTTCTCCTCCCTTCTTGAGTAGTTAGGGTTTGCAATCTTTGTTATTTGCATAAGATGTACCTAATTCTAGATGAGTTTTTAGCCTCTGCCTAAGGTTTATCATTATATATTTCAAGAAATTGTTTCTTATTTCTCATGAGATTTTTGGCGTATTTTCAAGATATATTGTGAGACTTTTTTGTCTCTATTTAATATTTTATGGTTTTTTTTTGTGGTTCAGTGGTTGGAGAAATTAATGTTGAAATTAACGCTTTTCCCAACAACCCATTTTGTGTCTATAGTCAATTGTAGTGAATGAAGGTGAATCTTGAGGTGGTATGTATGGTTCCATTTGTGTTTATTAAACTAGAGGGATATTACATTATTTGTCATTTATTGACAATGCAGTAAAGGAATGTGGTGGTTGACTGATAAAAACCATTGAAATATCTATGTGAAATAGATTGGAGTACACTTTGTAAAAAGTAAAGTCAAAGGTGAGTTCTCTTTTGGTTATAATGTTTGGTGTTTGTATAAGATGTACTTGTGCATTATAATTTCTCACAAGATATTTGGTGTGTATTTAATATTTGTGATAAGTTTTTTTAGTGTATATTTAATACTTATACATATCTTGGTTTGCAGGGTGTCATTGGTTGGCTGTGGAAGGCTTTCGGGGTTGCAGAATGGAGTCTATGTTTGTCATTTCTCTTTCCTTGTTTTCTTTTTTTTGTTGGTTTTTCCTATTGCTGTTGTTTGTATCTTTTACTATTGTTGTTGTTTTTTTTCTACTGCTATGAATGTTACTTTTTTGTGTCTTTGAGCATGGCCATGCTAATTTATTGTTTGGTATGTTGTTTTTTCTGTTTGCTTTATCCTTTGTTTTTCTTGTCTTTGTGAACATTTTTTGTTTTTGGTTCAACTGGTGGAAAGCAGGGCTTAATAGCCCATATCATGGGTTTAGGGCGAATGCAGATTCTACGTGTAGTGGGAAAAGTCAAAGGAGGTATGTATAGGAAAATTACTTATTTGCTGCTAGATGATTTTATAGTACTAATGTATTTTAATTGAAGTCATTTGTTGCTTCAGAAATATATCTTTAGTTTTTATTTAAATTTAGCAGCAAAGTTGGTAAAGGTAGTTAAAATCTCCATGCATCAACAAAACATGCGTCTAATTGAGTAGAGTTTGCAGATATGGATGAAAAAAATAATTTTTCAAGCATGGTTACGAGCATACTAATCTTCATTTGTGATTGGGTAGGGAACTTACTTCTTTGTGGCATTGGAGGGTGCGAGTTTCTCACTTGTTTCATTCAATCTTGATAGCTTATTTAGAGCATGACACATTTGGCCTTTTAACTCCGTAATATCTACAACTTCCTCCTAGATACGTTTCTCTGCTTAAAATTTCACCCCTACCTCTTGCAAGATCCAGCCCAAAGCATCATACCCACACTAAAAAAAAACCAGAGTGTTGTACCACCTAACAAAAATAAAACACCAAAATATAAGGCAATCGGACCATTAAAAAATGTGATGGATCCTTTATATGTATGAGTTGTAGGTACTATGATGAATAGTGTTTTGGAAGTCATGCAAAATGAAGGTCTTCATCATATTTAGCATAGCTCAAATCACCTATGTTTGGCAAATGTGCACTAAGATTGTATGCATAATCTTTGGTGTTCATTTATACCATGTTGATTTATAAAAGTTGGATCCCTTTATGCTTGTGAAAATAGAGGGAGTTTGAGGTCATTTTGTGGGCTCTAAATTTATGATAATTGAAATAGCTAAAATTATTTGTTCTTTTAAAATACTTTCCAAAACACAAATAACAAAAAACCAGTTGTTGAATAGAAGCTTTAGTTTTGTGGGACCTGTAGTGTAATATTGAGATAAACCAATCAAATTTCTATAGAATGTTGAACATACCAGGAAAATGGAAGATATGTGAGTTGTTTTTGTCTCTTATGGTACCCCATTAGAAGGTGGTTGGATGAATGCTTAAGCTTTAAATAAATAGTGCCATTGTTTAGTAACTTTGCATACTCCTTTGACTTACATATCTGACGTAGCATAACATAATTTATGGAGTATAGTAAATAATTTGAAATCTGATACCTTAAAATCCATATCAATGAAGGTGAAATTGAGGATAGGAATATTCTTTCTGATGCCCTCGGCTCCAAGGACAAGAATACATTTTATTTTTTTAGGATAACTCATCTTGTCAGGGCAAGTCCATCTAAGAAGACCCCATTTGAGTTCAGTGATGGAGCAGTTTTATGATGCTGATGCTAGTAGCATGGGGGTTATCATCTTTGAGCTCTTCCCTATCTCGGTGATATTATTATTAGTTTGTTGTGTTTCAAAGATGAAACAATGAATTGATTTTGTCATGGAGATGATATGCCATATGCAATGGTGAGCATTGAGAAGACCTCTTGCACTAAATGGTTGTGCTTATAAAACACATATAGACATAATTGCAAATCCCTTTAGGACTTTTGTTGTCCATAACTGTTAAGCCCTGTCTTATTTCCCATTATTGTCTCTAATCACAAAAATTCTCACATTAGTGACACATTCAAGCGATTGTTAATATTTCATTATATAGAATTGTTGGTAAATTGTTAATGCTTAGAAATTGAGAAATGAAACACTATAGTTGCATTGTAGTGTCAAATTGCTTTTCACTTCAACAGATGTCAAAATTGAGATGGGATTAAGGGAAAAGAGTAAAAGATTAATTGTAGAGAGAAGTGCCACACATATGAATCGTACCCTTCCAACAAAAGAATGGGGACATCGAAATATACCTTAAACCCAACATGCTACATATGGCTATGGATAAATCAAGGAGCTGTCTTCACCACTTTTACTCCAAGCCAAAACCATCATGCACTCCAACCATCACTATATGACAGTGTGTCTTTAATGTAGGATCACATGTTACACTAACAAGGAAAAATATAGTAATGAGCAGAAAAGAACTGGCCTCCATAGAAAGCTAGGAAATAGTGCATCTAACTCTAGTATGCCAAGGGTTTGGAGAGGGATGAACTTCAACATCATCCATGATTCCCTTCAAACCTTATCCTATGTACATCATGCTATCATTCGTCATTCAATTTCAGTTGGGCATTCATGTGCATGCTATAGCAATCAACTACCTTTTACCATTCTTCTCATCCTCCCTAGCGAACCATTACCTTAGACCAAAAGTTACAAGATTGAAGCTTAGACCAAAAACACCTCATAGTATAGGTACTACAGGGAGCTTAGATTAAGAATCTAGGCTAATAATGCACTCACAAACAACAATGAAATCCTCTAACTGCACTCACCAACAACAATGAAATGCTCTAATTAGTTGAATACAATTTGAGTCTAGCCCATTAGGAATTGAGATTGAATAAACATCCTATTCATAGAGCTAACAGTAGTAGTTGGGCAGGGAGGATGGCAAGTGTGATGCCTACACCTTTACAACACTGGAGTTAAGGATTCTAGGGAGGTGCTTCCTTATCTTGAGACCGTGCCTTATAAAATCCTTGTCACATAGACTAGATAGAACCAAACATGGTCTTTAACTAGATAGGAAGGACACGAAAGTGAGCCACAAAAGAAACAAATCTATCAGAAGATTCAAGCCATAGCTTCATATCCATTCTTAGCACGTTATTTACTTGCACTGGGTGTTCTCTTCACATTTGGACAGGGTTTTCTTGCTTGGCATGGGTCTTTTTTTAGTTTGTGGACCTGGATGCCTTGGATGGTTGATCGATGCTTTAGTGGCTTTATTAAGGATGGAGAACGCCCATACACCCTCTTCTAATTTTTCGTTGACATTGCACTTTTTTGACATATATATATTTTTATTCAATTGTCTGTTGAGTTTTTAATGGTTATATCAGATCTTAAAACATTTAGCATCATAACAGCATAACCATAAGCCAAAAGATCACTAAAAGATAGACAAGCACAACCACACAAAAAGAACACAAAGATTTATCCTGGGAAAACCCTAATGGGAAAAACCCAGCAAAAGCTTCCTCAATATAGACGCCCCAAAAGATAAAAGGTAAAACCCAAAAGACTGATCCTCCTCCTTCTCCAGCTACAACTCTTTCTCTCTCTCTCTGTGAGTGTGAGTGTGTTCAAATGAGAAGCACCTCACCTCTATTTATATTCTTTCGTTCACTTAATATTAGACCTAGTTATGTAGGCTTGAGTAACCACAACTAGGGTACTAATGACCTGACTTACAACGAAGGGGACTTCCTCATGACTCTTATTAATTCTCCCGATTAGGAACATCGGGGTACAAAGAAATACAAGTGATTCTCTCGATAGGAGCATCGGGGACCACTAAAATATATTTAGAATATTCTTCGAAGTTACAATAATTCAACACTCCCCCTTAATGAGAAGGGTATTCTACAACAACATCAACAACAACAGTAGGAAAGATAAGGCATCATCAACATCATCAGGGTGATACATCTATAAATCATTGGAAGCTTTTCATCATCATATAGTCTTTATCTTCAATCTTCAGCAGCAACAATACTTTGATCGCTCGATCGACAACATCATCATCATCATTTTGACCTTTCGATCAACATCGTCAGTACTATCATACTCTGAACTTTCGATCAACATCATCATCATCATCATATTCTGAACTTTCGATCAACAACATCATCATCATCACATTCTGATCTTTCAATTAGCAATCATCATCATCATCATACTTTGCTCTTTCGATTAGCAACATCATCATCATCACATTCTGATCTTTCGATCAGTAACATCATCCTCATCACACTCTGATCTTTCAATCAACAACATCATCATCATCAGCAACAACCTGCAATCCACAATACGAAGACAACAGTCTTCGGATCACTTTTGGACTTAAAGTCCAGGGATGATGCAATCCCACCACATTCTCGACAACCGAAGTCATCGGATTCAATTACGGGATAATCACTCCCTATCACTTTAGGACTAAGTCCAAGGATGATGCAATCCTACCACATTCTCGAGTACTGAAGTCACTGGATCCGTTTTGGATAAAAGTTCAAGGATGATACAATCCTACCACGTTCTCGAGTACCGAAGTCACCAGATCCGTTCTGAACAAAAGTTCAAGGATGATACAATCCTACCACATTCTCGAGTACCGAAGTCACCGGATCCGTTCTGAACAAAAATTCAAGGATGATACAATCCTAGCACATTCTCGAGTACCCAAGTCACCGAATCCGTTCTGAACAAAAGTTCAAGGATGATACAATCCTACCACATTCTCGAGTGCCGAAGTCACCGGATCCGTTCTGAACAAAAGTTCAAGGATGATACAATCCTACCACATTCCCAAGGACTGAAGTCGGATCCGTTTTGAACAAAAGTTCAAGGATGATACAATTCTACCACATTCTCGAGGACCGAAGTCATTGGATCCGTTCTGGACAGATGTCTCGTGTTGATACAATCCCTCTTCATTCTCAAGGACAGAAGTCATCGGATCACTTTAGGACAAGTGTCCAGGGATGATACACTCCCACTGCAACATCACTGCTCCCCCTTTCGAGGAAGGTCTTTCCGAACAACACCAAGCTTGTCTCGAAAGTGTTCGAACTTTACCCGAGACAGAGGCATCGTAAACACATCAGTGTTGAATCATCATCTTGTAACATCATCATCTACATCTTCAGTATGTGAAAACTAAACTATCATCATCTAAATCTCCAGTATGTGAATACTGAAAGCATCATCATCTATATCTTCAGTATAGAAATACTAAAAGCATCATCATTTGTATCTTCAGTATAGAAATACTGAAAGCATCATCATATGTATCTTTAGTATCGAAATATTGAATCACCATCATCTGCATCTATAGTATGTAAATACTGAAACATCATCTATATATTCAGTATCGGAATACTGAAACATCATCATCTATATCTTATCGCGTATGTAGAAATACCAGATTTCTATGTGCTTCGATGGAATACAGGGTTCTCTGTCATCTTTATACAACTTTGGTTATCACATAGAATCACTGTAGTATCCATCTCCAGGTCACAAAGACCTGACATTAGCTTCCGAAGCCATATGGCTTCACAACTAGCAGAGCAATCTGCTATGTATTCTGCTTCAGCCGTGCTAAGAGCAACACTGGATTGTTTCTTGCTAAACCATGAACTCATAGCAAACCCCAGACAATAAAATCCACCTGATGTGCTTCTTCTGTCTGAGACACTTCCAGCCCAATCTGCATCTGTATAGCCGTACAATCTGTAATCATGGTTTCCATCATAGTATAGATCAAAGTCTATAGTCCCTTTCAGATATCTCATCACATGCTTTGCAGCTATCAGGTGAACCCGTCTAGGTTGAACTAGATACTGACTCAAGGTGTTCACAGCAAAACAAATGTCTGGTTTGGTATTGGTTAGATACATCAACGACCCAATAATTTGTCTGTATTGCGTCACATCCACTAACTCTGATGAGTCATCGGCTAACAACTTCTAGTTGGAATCCATGGGTGTGGCCATGGCTTTTCATTCCAACATATCAAATCTTTTCAACACTTCCACTGCATACTTTCCCTGATTGAGAAAGATTCCTTCTGAGTTCTGCCATACTTCTAGGCCTAGGAAATAATGCATTAGACCGAGGTCTTTCATCTTAAATTCTTCAGCGAGCTTCTTCTCACATTCTACAATCTGTTTCTCATTCCTTGTCAGAAATAGATCATCCACATACAGTAATAGTATGATAGGTTCATCTTCTATAACCTTGAAGTAGAGGTTAGGATCGGCTTTCGTTAGGAAACTATCTATCCTTCCATACCAAGTTCGGGGAGCTTGCTTCAAGCCATACAGGGCGTTCTTCAACTTGCATACGTTAGTTCGTCTGTCTTCAACTTCAAATCCTTGTGGTTGTTCTATGTATACTTCTTCTTCAATCACACCATTCAGGAAGGTCGTCTTTACATCCATCTGGTGTAAGTTCCACTTCATCATGGACGCAAGTACCATGATAGTTCTGAAGGAAGCGTATCTTGCTTCCTGGAGCAAGTGTCTCTTCATAACTAATTTCCTCTCTGAGAGAATCTTCTAGCCACAAATCTTGCCTTCCACCAGCAACATGTTTTGTTTTGCAAGTCCACTTGGAAGATACCACGCTCTTGCTTTTCGGTTTGGTTACTATATCCCAAACATCATTATGGTATTCTTCCATCATTCGGTTAGGTCATCAACATATCCTTGTCTTTCACATTCAATCTTGAAGGTTTGAACCCACTTTACTCTTGGTAAAGTCTTGGTCTATCAGGAAGCTGTCCATCATGTCGTACCATGTCGAACTTAGAGATCTTTTGTAGTCACTCCCCTTGAAGCGGAGCATCATCTTCCCTCTACATTTTGTACTGAAGTGACAGGTAGCATTCTCTGCTACTATGTATCTATCTCAGTTTACCTATCGAAAAGTTCCTCATGCACCCATCTGTGAGCTTGTTGTCTTCTGTAGGTTTCCATCTTCAACCTTGTAGCAAAGGTTAAAATATTCATCACTCTTAGGTGATTTGTCAAGCTCCTGGATGTACTTTTCTATGGGTTCCTTTTGATCTCGTACAAAGCATATTCTGTGCAGGTGGTTCTCTGCTCGATATATACCTCTACTGGAGAAGCGGTTCTAGTCAATAGAGTATATCATGCCATAGTCTATTCTTTCTGAGGCAAACCACGAACCTTGCTTTGTACACTTGTTCTTGTAAATCCATATGGAAGACATTACGGACTTCCCTTCAGGTCTCGAAACCATATCATAGACATCATTCCTCATGATCAACTGTTACTCTTTGATCATAGCTTCTTTCAGAGTCGAAAAGGTTAGCATCAATGATGTCAACCAATTGTGTTCCACAACTAGAGTGTGTTCGAGGCCTCTTGGAAGTCTCGCCATACTTTTCTTCATCTTGAGTTATCTCTCGTACCTAAGGTCTTCATCTTTCGAGATGGATCTACTGCTCTCTAAAGCTCTTTCTTCCATCACGGTGTCTCTGACCCTGGGAGATTCAGATTTATGTTTATTGGAGTGAATCCTGAATTGTCATCACTTGTTCTTCGGAACAAGTCTCATCTTTCTTTTCTTGTAGGTAGTTGTACAGGACCTTTCCTACAAGTCAAATGCACCAGTTGCATGGTTAGAACCATTTCATAGAGCATATGCATAACGACAAATTCTTATGCATCATGCAACTGTTTAGCCAATATGACATCATTGAGATTGTGCACTAATCCAATATGTCAGAGGTTTCATTCTAGATAAGTAGCAATGGAGAGTTGTAGCACCATGAGCTACTTACCCATCACATGCATGTCATTAATGCAAACATCCTATCATGCATAATACATCAACTGAATATAAAACAATATCATGAAATGACAATTGAATACTTATCTTTTATTTGTTTCGTGGGTAGACTCCTTGATCCTTCTGCTTCATCATCTTCTTCATTCATGACATCATCATTTCTTATCCAAATGCTAAGATGGATAAGAGGTTCTTCAAGAATTGAGTTCTTCATATTCCTCATCGCTTGAGGGATCTTCTTTGAATCGTGAGCGCTTGATCTTTAGTTGCTCCCATCTTTTCTTCTCTTATTATGAGTCGAGTTTCTTCTTGTGTAAGGCTTTAGTCTCATTTCCCTTTCGAACTGGAACCTCTCCACTTATGTAGGTGTCCAATTCATTTTCTTCAAGAACCAGTGAAATCCTATGCTTCCATGCTCGTAAGTTTTTTCAGCTTTACCAAGCTTGTCATCAAGCTGGGGTGCTAGCTCATTTAGAAATGAGAACCTCAAATGTAAATGGCGAAAGATTAGATCTTACCAGTTTGAGGTGTTCGTCTTGGTTCCGGATCTGGCTGATCTAGGGTTTGTCAGAGAAACCCTAATTTTTAAAACTTGGAATCTTTCAGATCTGATTGGATAGAAAGATGTGCCTCCTGAAGGCGAGCTGAGTAGCATATTCATTTTCCCAAAATTGTGATCAGAATTGCAAAATATATGATGCCCTAGTTTTCTTCAGTTTCTTCTGTAGAATGCCTGACATTGTTTCTGTGATATCTCCGAAATTACTTCTCCTTTGTGTCTGAAACTTTCTACTAACGTAGCCTCACATGTCCTCTTTTCAACACCGAAGGTTAGAGCAGAATTGGTTTTACCAATTGGGTCTTACGCGTGTTTTCCCAAGGTGACTCATTTCAGGACTGTTCAGCAGAGCGAACTTGTACGGATTGCCACATGTCACTGTTTCATTTTCAGGGTCTGAAGTTTTTACCACAGAAAGTACAGTCCGTGCCCTTTCTGGAACATCTTGCGAAATTGCATTTGGACCTTCGTAGCCCGAGCTATAGCAATTCTTCCCAGGTCACCTGTTTAAGGCTGAATCTTGAGAGAGGTTGGAACCCTAACTTGGAGGAATCATATCTCCTAGAATATAGCGATTCTGAGGCTGAAACTTTTACACAGTGTACGTTAGGAATTTATCTTCGGCCTGTGAAAGTTTCGGCTCCTGAGCCTTCTCCAATCTCGAGATATAGCAAATCTACCAAAACTACTAGTTTTAGTATTTTAGGGTTTTCAAGCATGAAACCCTAATCTTCAATAGTTGTAACTATAGCACTGTTTCGGATGCAAAATGACTTCTTTCAGGGTGGCTTTGATACCATGTTGAGTTTTTAATGGTTATATCAGATCTTAAAACATTTAGCATCATAATAGCATAACCATAAGCCAAAAGATCACTGAAAGATAGAGAAGCACAACCACACAAAAAGAACACAAAGATTTATCCCGGGAAAACCCTAATGGGAAAAACCCAGCAAAAGCTTCTCAATATAGATGCCCCAAAAGATAAAAGGTAAAACCCAAAAGACCGATCCTCCTCCTTTTCTAGCTATAGCTCTTTCTCTCTCTCTCTCTCTCTCTTATGTGCTACACAAGTGAGTGTGAGTGTGTTCAAATGAGAAGCACCTTACCTCTATTTATATTCTTTCGTTCACTTAATATTAGACTTAGTTATGTAGGCTTGAGTAATCCTAATTCAGTTATGTAGGCTCGAATAACCACAACTAGGGTACTAATGACCCGACTTACAATGGAGGGGACTTCCTCATGACTCTTATTAATTCTCCCGATTAGGAACATCGCGGTACAAAGAAATACAAGTGATTCTCTCGATAGGAGCATCGGGGACCACTAAAATATATTTAGAATATTTTTTGAAGTTACAATAATTCAACATTGTCATGGATCCCGAGGTCTAATTTGATGTTGACATTCACTTTTTGGATCTCCCTCACTTGGCACACAATTGCAGGATACTTACTATTTAGGAGGAGCCTACCAATCGTTATGTTGATGTGCAATCTTTGATGGAGTTTTTTTCCAATTTACAACCATTTGGAGAAGGCCGCTAGCCTCTTAACCACTTGTTTCCATATCTTGAGCATTATTCCACTTGATTTAGAGAAGGTTGCTTTGCCTTAAAGGGCTGTTTACTGCGTTGTTTGAATAGGTTCTACTATTGATCAGGGAAGCTTTACGGAGGGGGTTTAGCCTAGAATATGGTGCACCAACCCCTTATTATGGGGTTTTTTGTTGCAGATCTGTGGGTTTAGATGGGGAAACAACCACTTGAAAGCACTTATTGCAAGGTATGATGGATTGTGCACAGAGTTAGAGAGGAGACATCCCCTTTATATGGTTCCTCATGACAATTTGGCTGTTTTCTTGGACAGATTTATACCTGCAGCCAATTACAAATTTAGAAAAGCTATGTGGAATAGTTTTGGATGTATTATTGCAACTTTAATAAAATATAAAATTGAAAATTAAAAAAATATGAATTTTTATAATAAAATTCAATTTGATAAAAATTCATATTATATGAATTTTATAAACACCTAATTAATATTCAATTTTGATAAAAGTTAATATTATATGAATTTTATGCACACCTAGTTAATATTTTATGAATTTTATAAACTGATAACAACTTCAAATTACTTGAATCCTGCACCAATGTTTTGTGTGAGAAAATTTAATGTAAACCTAACTAGATCATGGGTTGAGTCAAGTTAGATGCAACCTACTAGACCACCCTCAGACATGGATCGAAAGTGTGGAAGTCAGAATTGGACAAGACCGTCAAATCGTGTGGGCAAGGGCATGAGTGAGGGAAAGTCGCGATTCATTGGAGGACTCAAGAGTGGAGATCGACGATGAGGAGCCTTGGAGCTGGATGTTGGACAATCGTGAAGGTGAGGGCGATGAAGCCTTGGAGCTGAATGCGGGTCGAACCATGAATATATCGTGGGTATAACAAACTACAAGGTGGCCACATAGTTTACCTTTTACATCTGACAAACTTCATTGAATTAATTTCGTTAGATTTTAAATTTGCAGAATTTCTAATTTTAACCTTGAAATTCGTCGAATCTGATGACTTAGCATCTAGTGTATATTTGATTGAAAAACCTCCTCTATGGTTTTCTAAGGCACATCTGGTGGAGCGCTACACACTTCCATTCACATTTTGGAGTTTTCATGCTCTTTTAGGGTTGGTTGTACCTTCTTGAAGAACTTTTCTTACAGATTTCTACCCCATTTGATGGAGTGCCCTACTACTTTTCGAGGATGCTCTAAGGTTTGGATAAACCCTGAGATTTAGAGTTTCACTTCGACATTGATCACTTTATGGATCTATTTACATGTGGAGGCTAGTGAACTCGAGAGCCTGTGTGCTAGGTTTCTACTAGTTTATTTTTCCCTCTTACATGAGGATGACATTTGGCATTAGTACACCCTACTTTATGGAGTTTGTTGAGTTAGTTAGGGTTTTGGATTAGATCTTGGGTTTTAGCCCTAATTTCATGTATGTCCTTGAGGAGGCTTAAAACCAATGTTCCCCCAAGTTTCCGGGACGGGGGGACACAGGAGCGGGGAAACGCACATTCGGGACGCGTGGAGACCACCCCCAAATTTAGGGAAATTCGGGTGGGGGGGGCGTGGGGACGTCTCTAAAATTATAAATATAAAATAAAATATAAAAAATAATAATTCATTTGATGTATATTCAATATTGTGCAATGTAAATACTAAATATTTTGATTTATTTTCTAAGTAGTACCAAGTAGGGATTGCTAAAAGTGAAAATAATGGGAAAACATTAAAAAAAAATTCTTAGGGGCATGGTGGGGGGAAACGTTTCGCCAGGAGTCCCCAAGTCTCTGGGACGCATGAAACATGGAAACGCGTCCCCGACCCTGCGGGACGTGTCCTCGTGGAACACTGCTTAAAACTTATATAAGGGTTTGCCTTCTCTCTTTTTCCTTGGATGGATCTTCGGAGGCTTCTCTCCCTTTTGAGCTTCAATGAAATATATTGAATTTTTGCATCTTTTTTCTTACCGTTGTGTAGGTTTCCCTCTCTAGTGGATATGTGGCATTATCTTGCTTGGAGCTTCAAGGTTGTAAGTATTGTATGGTGTTTACATTGATAAAGTTCTCGCTTCTTTCTAGGCCATTTGAAAGGGGTAGTATGTTAATCTACTCCATCTCTACTTGCATGCTTATTGTATATAGGAATTGTGTGAGGTAGCTTTGTTCTTAAGTGCAATTAGTACACCCTACTTTATGGAGTTTGTTGAGTTAGTTAGGGTTTTGGATTAGATCTTGGGTTTTAGCCCTAATTTCATGTATGTCGTTGAGGAGGCTTAAAACTTATATAAGGGTTTGCCTTCTCTCTTTTTCCATGGATGGATCTTAGGACAATTCTCTCCCTTTTGAGCTTCAATGAAATATATTGAATTTTTGCATCTTTTTTCTTACCCTTGTGTAGGTTTCCCTCTCTAGTGGATGTGTGGCATTATCTTGCTTGGAGCTTCAAAGTTGTAAGTATTGTATGGTGTTTACATTGATAAAGTTCTCGTTTCTTCCTGGGCCATTTGAAAGGGGTAGTATGTTAATCTACTCCATCTCTACTTGCATGCTTATTGTATACAGGAATTGTGTGAGGTAGCTTTGTTCTTAAGTGGATTGTGCCACCACAAATAGTTTCTCTTGAGGCCGCACCCTGAAGAAAGATGATGGAAGGGGTTCTTCATAGACCACTTCCCTTGGAAATCCTACCTCGCTTTTCAAACTCCCCAAGTTAGGATTTGATCAATCATGCGGTCTTACCCGTTGGTGTCATATTTTGCAAAGCCCTCTTGACTTGGTGACCTATTGACTCCATTTTTCCCTTGAGAGGATTGACACTAGTCTATTATTGATTTGAGTTGTTTCGTTTGTCCTCCCTTCACCCTTGTTCTTAATTGATATATACTACAACTGGTTTGCTAGGGAAACCTTTTCATTTCACTTTGCTTCTCTTTGCTTTGTCCTAGTGATCCATGCCTTAAGAAAACCCCCCTTGAGTTGGAGGAGAGCCAACTTAAAGTGAGAAGAGGGCAGTGTGGTAACATGGGCCTCCCTCTCGAGTTGCTCTTGGCCTAGCGTTGCTTCTTTTGGACTTTAACTTGTGCATGCTAGATTTGGCAGTAATAGTCTATTAGGGAATCAAATAGACGTACTGCAAACATGCGAAGCTTGAAGAATGCGACCAACAACTATAAACTTCCCTGTAAAGGGAACATCCATATGATGCCAAATGTGGACCTTATGCTGCAACCTCGCGAGGCATCGATCCCACATAGCTATGAGTGATTAACCTATACCAAACATAATACTAAGATACCTCACAATCACCCTGGTGAGAATATACAATCATGTTGCCGGAGGAGAGTCCATCCCATTGAGACAATATTTATTTTTATGAGGATTAGCAATGTCACCAAAATCCCTGCAAAAAATTTTAAAACATGAAA
The DNA here is from genome assembly GCA_001517045.1 of Pseudotsuga menziesii. Lineage (NCBI taxonomy): Eukaryota > Viridiplantae > Streptophyta > Pinopsida > Pinales > Pinaceae > Pseudotsuga > Pseudotsuga menziesii. The sequence goes on from LPNX010418413.1 coordinate 147,369, forward strand.
GGGATACTACTCTTGGAGGGAGAAATTCTTGTTGGAAGACTGTTATTCCGACTTGGAAGCCAATATTTTTGAGAGATACATCAGAGTGTCTATCCAAAATCTTTTCATAAGAGGTTTTTGTTTAAAATTTCCATCATATTTATTATTTCAGATTTGAAACATTTCCTTTCAGGATTGTGGCATGACTATGCATGTGTCCAAATCTGCAAATACTATCATCCATGCTGGCCTTCCATAAGTTTCGTGTAAATGCTCAATCCCTAAAATATAGCTTGTAGTCTCTTATTTTTGTGCACAATCCCTAAAAATATGGCCTAAAGTCTCTTAGTCCCATGATTGATAATCCAACAAAATGATTTTACTTTTGGAAGCCTTATCCCCCTTCCCCCTTCCATATTGTGGTCCATAAGGCCGACTTTGGTGCTTGATTTCGCTCCTCCAACTGTATATTATAACATTGATTCACTGTGTAGACCCCTTTTGTTCCCCATCCCCTACCATTTGAGATTTCTAAACTAACCAGAGTTGCTTTTTTGAGATTTGAGATTATAATTGCTTGTTGCTCCAGCATTTACGAAACCTCGATCTCCCTCCACCTAGACCACAATTTGGGGACAAGATTGTTCCATTCCTAGATGTTGACCAATGTTTAATAGATTATGAGTTTCCATCCTCTCTTTTAATTCTTTCACCTCCTAAATTTGAGATAACAATTTCTTCCCCGTTATGTTGTCTTTTCATGGGTGAATGCTTTTCCCACTTCTAGGCTGCAGACACTTTGTCATCCAGAAGGGGTTGATTAAGACTGCTGATACGGGAGCTCCGCAAATACTTTTCATGAATGGCCAAATCCATCAAATGGAATTCTTTAATCGCTAGTCCTCTATCTATTGGGGCAGTTACAGTGTTGTAATTTATTAGATGAAATGTTTTAGAATTACTCTTACCTCCTTGCCAGAGAAATTTCTGATTTCCCTCCCAATGCTTTGTGAAAATCCTTAAGGGGCAAGCAATATTGAACTTGGATATAATGGAAGAGAAGAGAGCATTGCTTTAATCAGAATGATTTTGCCTGCTAGGTTAAGCCATTGTGTCCCCCATTGCTGCATTTTCTTTGTATCTTCTGAGTGGTACTCTGCCACAAGTTTTCCTTTGGAACTCCAAAAAATCACATTGGGGATCCCAAGATAGGTAAATGAGGACCACCCCTGCTAAAAGGAAAACTCCAGGATCTGTGAAATGCTCTGTAATTGATGAGAGCCTACTTTCCACCCATAGATACTACGTTTTCTTTTGTTAGACCTACCTTTAGGGCCATCTAAGAATTTGTCCAAGACTCCTTTGAACCTAGTGCGCTACAATCTAAGAGGCTCTTCCTAAAAGATGACTACCGTTTGCAAATTGAGAGTGATTGATTTCTCTAACCCCTTTGACAAAAGAGATAACCGTGAGGCTACCTTTTACTCATTCTCTTTCCAAACCGCAGCTCAATGGTTTTGCCATTATGATGCATAACGGTGAGGATAGGGGGCATCCCTGCCTCATGCACCTTTTTTTTTTAAAGGAGGTTGACCTCCCATTAATAAAAGGAGCTATCTCGTGCTTGCTTATACATGCTTTTATCTAGTTAATTAAAGAATCATTAAACCCAATCTACTTAAGACTAAAATTAAGAAAGAGATACATACCCGATCAAAGGCATTGGCCATGCCCAATTTGACTACCATGCTTTCTTCCTTTCTTCTTTTGTTAGAATGGATGGCTTCTTGAACCAAGAGGATATTTTCCATTATCTGCCTGTTTTGAATAAACCCGTCTTGATTTTCAGATATTATCTTTGGGATGACCTTCTTTAGTCTATTTGCAATGATTTTTGTTAGAACTTTGTGGGAGGCATTACATAGCAGAATTGGTATGAACGTTGAGTAGGAAGAGGATTGGACTCTTTAGGCATTAAAGCTAGGAAGGAAGAGTTTGTATTCTCTCCTAGTTTGGCTTTTTTCTTAACTCCATTTAGCATTTTGCATATATCGTACTTGATAATGTGTCAGCAAGTTTGAAAGAAATGAATGGTGAACCCATTTAGGCTCGGTGCTTTGTCTAGTTCCATACACAATGATATTTGCTACTTCGTCGCTTATTTCAATAGTTAAGTTTCTATTTTTTTATTGTCACCAGGCTTGGGATTCCTTGAATCATGCTGCCACAGAACCAGGTTCTGCATCTTTCTTCTCTGTATAAAGCTCCTTAAAATGCTCAAATGCCTCTTTTTTTCATTTTCTCAAAATCTATAATCTTTTCACCATTAGCTTTGCTTATCCCATTTATGATATTTCTTTGCAGCTTAACCTTCGATTGCTTAAGGAAGAATGTGGTTTTTTAATATTCAACCTTCAACCAAAGATTGCGATATCTCAACTACCAATGTTCTTCTTTCTTGAATGCATGATTAAGTTTATCATACAAATCCCTCTTTGTATATAATTGTTGATGTGTCACATCTTGATCTTCCATCTGCGAGTTATTTTGTGTGACAATTGGACAAAAATATGGAAATTGATACTAACCTTGTAGATCATACTTGAAAATACTTGCAGCAACCTTGTACATCGATGTACAAGCTGCCTTATACATCGATGATCCTTCCACTTAGTTACACTTTTGAGCAAGATCCAATAGGATTTGAGTGAAAATGTTTTGTCCAAAGGAGGTAAAGCGCTCTCTCCACCTGCAAATTCAAATTACAGAAGTGAGATTTGATCCATGGATAAAAAATAAGCAATGCAAGTCATCTAAAGAGAAAGATTCAATGCACAAAGTAACAATTGATCACTCCCTAAAAGATGAAAATGATCCATAAGAAGAGATGATGCAAGTTGCCTCCACAATCTCTCATCCCAGAAGTCGCTATCCCTGCAAGAACAATTCACCCTCCACAAAAAGTATATCGTTTGCATGCAAGATCCAATGAAATGTCTAAGCAAGAGGCATAACTATCATGTAGAAGAACATTCACAAAGCTTTCAAGAGATTTTCTAAACGTTTTCTTGTATTCCGATATTTTTAGAGCCAAAAGTCCCTTTACAATGAGAGAGCATCTCAATATATAGATCTCTCAAGTACATAATACCTAGGTCAAAAAGATCAAGGGTCAAGATCATAAGATAAGATCACTCTAATTGATGACTAAGATTAGCCGGATAGCAAATACATGGATCAACTCAAAAATAGAGGGGGCGCACCCACTAAGACGCCCAAGAGAGGGGCGCACCACATGAAAGATGAGTAAGATACAACATAGAAAATGGTGGGGGCTAGGAGGTGATATAAGTCCTTCTCTAGCATGGCCCCATGGCACAACATCATAATTATATGTCAATGTAATAACATAAAGTGACCAAGCGACCAAATTGTGGCCCTTCAAATTACATCAAAATCGCCCAAACTGATGAGTACTGGGAAGTGTAGACCCCATGAAGGATGAAACTGTTGTTGGAAGGTGAAGATATCATCAATAGCATGCCTAAGAGAAATAAAAATGCTCATATCTCACTGCTGACTGAACCTGGCCGTCAGCTGGCTACAAACATGGAATTGACACCATATTAATATGGTTATATCGACTGGCTACACACTATGTGTCCCTATGGTGCCCTGGGAGAACCAAATATCCACTAAAAAGCATTTTATTTTAATTTATTGAGGCAAAACTGTTGCAAACTGACAACTTGTCCATAAATCAAGTACAAGTGCCCAAAACTGAAAACTCAGTGCACCAATGGTCTAAAAGTGTCCAAATCCACTAGGAATGAGTAATCATACACCATATGTCCATAAAAATATACATCAGAGGCCCCATCCATGCCAGAATAGTAAAAATAATAAAGCCTGTAAATGCTGATAACCATAAAAAATAACACAAGCCATCATGATAAACCATCATTTGAAGTATGAATATGTCTAATGGACACTGATAGACCACAAATAATCCTCATCCATCATCATATGCTAAAACTCATCTTGGACCCTACTCTTGACTTGGTCAAACTGAATTGACCAGGTCAAAATTGATCAAAACAATGACCCAAATGAAAATATCTGATGCTGCAAGTACAAAATGTATATAGCATGCTCAATAATCTATGTTAGCAGTAAGGCTAAAGTACAAGTGGCTTCTATTGACGATTATATGCATAATACATATAAATAATATATCCAAATCAAAGTAATTAGTTGTTGTAAACATTAACCTCAAGTGTATACTCATTCATAGATTTGGCCATTTTGCTAGTCAAGGGTGAAGGTGAATAAAACAAGGTAAGGTCATGGGAATGACTTGATACTCGACACTATAAGCATCTAGGCTAAAGGAAAAGGGGATCCACACGACGCATAAGATGGACTAGGTGAACAATAGGGAATGGCAGTGTCTTATAGATGGGTAGAATAGTGAGAATGTTCCAATAGACTCTAAACAAGCAACCTTTTTAAAATAATTTACTTGCACAACAACAGACACTAGTCAACTTCCAAAGGCAAGTGCCCTGGAAAGCCTTCTGGGATTCCAGAAAATGACTAAGGCATAACCTTGATAGGTCAACCTCACTCTATTTCCCTGTAGGGGAAAATGAGCTATACATTGTACAATGAATGAGTGCTCATCTTTTGGCCATTTACTCTTCTCAAACATTTACTTTATACTCATTTAATTAACTAGCCATCGTCCAAGAGCAGGTGCCCTAAATAACATGGCGGGCCTCAGATAATGACTCGGTATGACCTCCATTTCCCGTCACCGTCTATAAGTGAGATGGAGTGACCACCTTGTTGCCCTTTGGGGCCAAACGACCTCACATCATAGAAAGGATGAGTGCTTGTCTCTTGGCAATTGGATGACTTTTACATTTTATTTGCAACAATGTTTAAAAACAATTTTTGCTTTGCTAGCTAGGAATCCACTTATATATTGCATTTAAGTTACGATGCTTAGTGTCTAAAGATACTTTTGATTAAGACTACTTGTGTTCAAGACCTAGAGGAAAACAATCCCTGTGATAAGAATCACACAAACCAACTCCAAGACACATTTTTGACATGGAGACCTATTCCAACATAGAGGTGGAGGTGGGGGAAATCCTAGATGTCACTAGTCAAATTACATGTCAGGCTTAAACAAAAAGGAGGGAAGGCAATGGATGGATGGAGACAGTGAAGATGGTGCCAAGGCTAGCAAGTTGCGTCCCTAAAGGGAAATGACCAAATCCATACTGAAAGTAGGGCATGGCCAATGAGTATAGAAAAGAATCTCTTGAACATAGCAATAAGATCACTTATCTTTTCAATTTCAATGAAAACCAATAAAATGTCGCCAACATACAACCACTATCACCAAGTCTCACTACTAAAATAAACAACACAACATGACCAAAATCCAAATGTACATATCCATATATCACCTAGGTCATATGTTGAATTTTCATATGCTTAGCTAAGACATCAGTATTTCATTTCATTTTCATAACAAAAGCGTATAAACAGGATCACTGAAAGATAGACAAGCACAATACAAAAGGAACACAAAGATTTATCCTGGGAAAACCCTAAAGGGAAAAACCCATCAAAAGCTTCTTCAATATAGATGCCCCAAAAGATAAAACCAACAAGGAGATCAAAGCCTGATCCTCTTCCTTCTCCATTTACTTCTCTCTTCTCCACTAATGCGCTACACAAGTGAGAGTGTGTGTTCCAAATGAGGAGCGCCACACCTTTACTTATATTCATCCGTTCACTTTAATTATTAATTCCGACATGTAGGCTCGAGTTAATCATGTAGGCTCGAGTTACACATGTAGGCTCAAGTAACTACACTGGGGTGCTAATGACCCACCTTTACAATTAGAGGGGACTACTTCATGACTCTTATTAGTTCTTCTGATTAGAAGCATCGGGGTATAAAGTAATACAAGTTGTTCTCTCGGTAGGACCATCGGGGACCACAAAAAGATACATATAGAATATTCTTCGAAGTTACAATATTTCAACACTCCCTCTTAACGAGAAGGGTATTCTACAACAACATCAACAACAACAATAATACGAGAAAGAGAGAGAACATCATCAACATCATCAGGGTAACACATCTATAAATCATTGGAAGCTTTTCAACATCATGTAGTCTTCATCTTCAATCTCCAGTCTTCAGCAACATCAACACTTTGACCGCTTTGATCAGCAACAACTTTGACTGCTTCGATCAGCAACATCTTTGACCTTTCGATCAGTAGCAACATCTTCAGCACTTTGACCTTTCGATCAGCAACATCATCTTCAACACTTTGACCTTTCGATCAGCTACATCATCATCATACTCTAATCTTTCGAACAGCAACATCATCATCATACTCTGATCTTTCGAATAGCAACATCATCATCATCAGCAACAACCTCCAATCCACAGTACAAAGACAAAGAGTCTTTGGATCACTTTTGGACCTAAGTACAGGGATGATACAATCCTACCACATTCTCAACAACCGAAGTCACCGGATTGATTACAGGATAATCAGTCCCTATCACTTTAGGACTAGGTCCATGGATGATGCAATCCTACCGCATTCTCGACAACCGAAATCACCGAATTGATTACGGGATAATCAGTCCCTATCACTTTAGGACTAGGTCCAAGGATGATGCAATCCTACAACATTCTCGGGGATCGAAGCCTTTGGATACCTTTCTGAACCGAAGTTCAAGGATGATGCAATCCTGCCACATTCTCGGGGACCGAAGCCTCCGAATACCTTTCTGAACCGAAGTTTAAGGATGATGCAATCCTGCCACATTCTCGGGGACCGAAGCCTCCGGATACTTTTCTGAACCGAAGTTCAAGGATGATGCAATCCCACTACATTCTCGAGGACCGAAGTCACCGGATCTATTCTGGACAGATGTCCCAGGATGATACAATCCCTCTTCATTCTCGAGGACTGAGGTCACCGGATCACTTTAGGGCAAGTGCCCAGGGATGATACAGTCCCACTTCATTCTCAAGGACCGAGGTCACCGGATCACTTTAGGGCAAGTGCCCAGAGATGATACAATCCCACTGCAACATCACTACTCCCCCTTTCGAGGAAGGTCTTTCCGAACAACACCAAGCTTGTCTCGAAAGTGTTCGAGCTTTACTCGAGACAGAGGCTTCGTCAGCACATCATCATCTAAACCATCATCATCTACATCTTCAGTATGTGAATACTGAACTATCACCATCTGTATCTCTAGTATGTGAATACTGAAACATCATCATCTGCATCTTATTTCGTATGTAGAAATACCAGATTTCTATGTGTTACGACGGAACACAGGGTTCTCTGTCATCACAACTCTGGTTATCACATAGAATCATTGTAGTATCCATTTTCAGGTCAAAGAGACTTGATATTAGCTTCAGAAGCCATATGGCTTCACAACTTAGAAGAGCAATTTGCTATGTATTCTGCTTCAGCCGTGCTAAGAGAAACACTGGATTGTTTGCTAAACCATGAACTCATAGCAGCTCGCCAAACAAAAACATCTACCTGATGTGCTTTTTCTGTTTGAGATACTTCCAGCCCAATCTGCATCTGTGTAGCCATACAATCTATACTTATGGCTACCATCATAGTATAGACCAAAGTCTATAGTTCCTTTCAGATATCTCATCACATATTTTGCAGCTACTAAGTGAACCCATATTGGTTGAACAAGATATTGACTCAAGGTGTTCACAACAAAACAAATGTCTGGTCTGGTATTTGTTAGGTACATCAATGACCCAATGATCTTTCTGTAGTGAGTCACATCCACTAACTCTGATGAGTCATTAGCTAACAGCTTCAGGTTGGAGTCCATGGGTGTGGCCATGGCTTTGCATTCCAACATATTGAATCTCTTAAAATCTCTACCGCATACTTTCCCTGGTTGAAAAAGATTCCTTCTGAACTTTGCCATACTTCCAGACCTAGGAAATAATGCATTAACCCAAGGTCTTTCATCTCAAATTCTTCTGCTAGTTTCTTCTTGCTTTCCATAATCTGTATCTCATTCCCTGTCAAGAATAAGTCATCCACATATAATAACAAGATGACAGGTTCATCTTCCACAACCTTGAGGTAAAGGTTAGGATCAACTTTGCGCTTGGTAAAGCCCATGTTCGACAGGAAACTATCTATTCTTCCATACCATGCTTTGGGAGCTTGCATAGAGGGCCTTCTTCAACTTGCATACGTGATTCCATTTGTCTTCAACTTCAAATCTTTGTGACTATTCGATGTGAAACTCTTTCTCAATCATACCATTAAGGAAGGCTTGTCTTTACTTCATCATGGAAGAAACTACCATGATAGTTCTGAAGGAAGTGTACCTTGCTTCCTAGAGTAAGTG
>LPNX010418413.1:155824-186545 GCA_001517045.1 Pseudotsuga menziesii
CGATAGAAACCTCTAGCCACAAGTCTTTCCTTACTTCTTTCAACAACATAATTTATCTTGCAAATCCATTTGGAAGATACCACATTCTTGTTTTCTGGTTTGAGTACCATATCCTAAACATCATACTAGTATTCTTTCATCATAACATCTTCCATGAGTTCGTCTTGTCAGGTCATCAACATATCCTAGTCTTCTGCATTCAACGTTGAAAGTTGGAACCCACTTTACTCCTAGTAAAGTCTCGATCCATCATATCGTATCATGTCGAACTCAGATATCTTCTGTAGTCACTCCCCCTGAAGTGGAGTATCATCTTCCTTCTTCATTCTGTACAGGTGGTTCTATGCTTCATATATATTTCTAGTAGGTTTGGTCAATAGAGTATGTTATGTCATACTCTATTCTTTCAGAGGCAAATCACGAACCTTGCTTTGTACACTTGTTCTTGTAGATCCATAGATACTATGTACTCCCCTTTATGTCTCGAAATCATATCGTATACATCATTCCCCATGATCAACTGTTATTCTTTGATCATAGCTTCTTTCATAGCATTCTTTTCTTCATTTTGAGTTATCTCTCGTACCCATGGTGGTCTTCATCCTTCGAGATGGATCTACCGCTCTCTGAAGCTCTTTCTTTCGTCATGGTGTCTCTGAACCTAGGAGCTTCAGATTCATGTTTATTGGAGTGAATCTTGAATTGTCATCACTTGTTCTTCGGAACAAAGTCTCATCCTTCTTTTCTTGTAGGAGGTTGTACAGTACCTTTCCTACAATTAAAATGCACCAGTTGCATGGTTAGAACTATTTCATAAAACATATGCATAACGACAAATTCTTATGCGTCATGCAACTGTTTAGTCAATACAACATTCATCCATATTTCACGGAAACTTTTCTAGATGCCTTCCATCTCTACCAGGACAACATTGAGATTGTGCACTAATCCAATATGTCAGCAAAGAGGTTTCATTCCAGATAAGTAGCAATGGAGAGTTGTATGGCACCATGAGCTACTTACCCATCACATGCATATTAATAGTATACAGTCATTAATGCAAACAATCTATCATGCATAACACATCAACTGAATATAATCAAATGCATAACAAAACAATATCATTAAATGACAATTGAATACTTATCTTTTGTTTGTTTCGTGGGTAGACTGCTTCTTGATCATTTTGCTTCATCATCTTCTTCATTCATGAAATCATTATTTCTTATCCAAATGATAAGATGGATAAGAGGTTCTTTAAGAATTGAATTCTTCATATTTCTCATCTCTTGAGGGATCTTCTTTGAATGGTGAGAGCTTGATCTTCAATTGCTCCCATCTTCTTCTTCTCTTCTTATGAGTCGAGCTGAAAGTAATCACTTCCTTCTGGCATACATTCTTTGCATGAATGAATCCCACGATCCTGGGAGGCCATTCAAGGTGGCTATCACCACTTCTGCATTCTTCACTTCTTCTTTTACCTCTTTAAGGTCATTTTCCAATGTATGTTCTTTCCTTCAAATAGCGTGGTCAAGGAATCAAACATCTCTTTTGGTGTCTTTAGGGAAGACATTTATGGGACAAGTTGATCCGTGATTGAATCAACAATGATCTTCTTGGCCTTGACCAAGTTCTTCTGGTGTAAGGCTTTGAGCCTCATTTCCCTCTAGAACTGGAACCTCTCTACTCATGTAGGTGTCTAATTCATTTTCTTCAGAGAGATCAAATACTTCCATGCTTGGAAGTTGTCAACTTCACCAAGCTTATCATCAAGCTGATGTGATAGATCACTTTGAAATGCGAACCTCAAATGCAAATAGCAAAAGATTAGATCTTACCAATTTGAGGTGTTTGTTTTGCTTCCGGAGTTGGCTGATCTAGGGTTTGTTAGAGAAACCCTAATTTTCAAAACTTGGAATTTTTCAGATCTGATTGGATAGAAAGATAGATCTTTTCAAATGGAGCTGTCCAATGTACTCCTTTTCTGAAAACAGTGGAGGGAAGTTCTTGGAACAGGGAGCCCTAGTTTTCCAATTTCTTCTGCAGAAATGCCTGTCACTGTTTCTGTGATATCTCCGAAATTACTGCTCCTCTATGTCTGAAATTTCGCACTGAGGTAACCTCGCATTTCCCTGATCCAACACCATAGGTTTCATCAGAATTGGTTTCACCAATTGGGATTTATGATCCTTTTCCCAAGGTGACCTGTTATAGGACTGTTCAAAACAGCGAAGTTGTACGACCTGCCATGTGTCACTGTTTCATCTTCTGGTTCTGAAATTCAGACCACAGAAAGTACAGTCCATGCTCTTTCTGGAACATCTTCAGGAATTCCATTTGGACCTCTGTAGCCCAAGATATAGCAATTATCCCCAGGTGTCCTGTTTAGGGATGAATTTTGGAAGAGGCTGGAACCCTAACTTGAAGGGATCATATCTCCCAGAATATAGCGATTCTGAGGCTGAAGTTTGGACACAGTGTACATCAGGATTTTATATTCGGCCTCTACAATTTTAAGCTCCTGAACCTTCGCTAATATCGGGATATAGCGAATGTACCAAAACTTAACAGTTTTAGTATTTAGGGCTTTTCTAGCTCGGGGTCAAACTAGGTTTTGACTTTCCCGAAGTTTCACCCAACCAAAAATCTTGATCCAGGTCTCTAAACTTTGATTTTGATGAGGAGAGCAATCCTATGCCGGGCTCACTCAAAAATTCTTCTTCTGCAAGAAGCCTTAATTTCCTGCATCGAAAACTGAAAATGCTTGGAATTGAATTCCGCTTCGACAGAAAGATGCGCCCTTCAATGGAGAGTCAACCTAGCCTTCTTTTGCTGATCGATTGTGGAGAGAGAACCAAAAAGTAAGAAGCCCTAGCTTCTGTAGCTACACAATGTCTTTTTTCAGGGTGGCTCTAATACCATGTTGAATTTTCATATGCTTAGCTAAGACATCAGTATTTCATTTCATTTTCATAAGAAAAGCATATAAACAGGATCATTAAAAGATAGACAAGCACAACCATACAAAAGGAACACATAGATTTATCTTGGGAAAACCCTAAAGGGAAAAACCCAGCAAAAGCTTCCTCAATATAGATGCCCCAAAAGATAAAAGATAAAACCAACAAGGAGATCAAAGCTTGATCCTCCCCCTTCTCCAGCTACTTCTCTCTTCTCCACTAATGCGCTACACAAGTGAGAGTGTGTGTTCCAAATGAGGAGCGCCACACCTCTACTTATATTCATTCATTCACTTTAATTATTAATTTCGACATGTAGGCTTGAGTTAATCATGTAGGCTCGAGTTACACATGTAGGCTCAAGTAACCACACTGGGGTGCTAATGACCCACCTTTACAATAAGAAGGGACTACCTCATGACTCTTATTAGTTCTTCCGATTAGAAGCATCGGGGTATAAAGTAATACAAGTGGTTCTCCCGGTAGGACTATCGGGGACCACAAAAAGATACATATAGAATATTCTTCGAAGTTACAATATTTCAACATCATATACCTGCATCCGATCTGAACAACTTGAAGGTACTAAACACTGTTGCTGCATATCATGGGCATTGTCATAATATCTGCTTCGGGATATGAAAATGGCTAGCTCAATCATCAAATATGGGGTCATCAGGCTTAGTCATGGCATGTGTAATGTCCCCGACCCTCTGATCGGCGAAGAGGACGCTACCGATGCTGTTATCTACCCGGGAAACTAGCCCCATGAACATACAGATGATAAAACTTGAAATGCTTTGAACTAAAACGTGCACAGATGCCTAATTAATTATCATACATCCGAAGCAAACTACTTTTCATTCAAGCATTTTGCATGTTCATCATTTTCATTAAACAACAAGTACAATTGCAGAGATGAAATAGACAAGAATACTTATTTTATGGAAAAACTCGATCTGCAACTAGCTATGTTGCTGCAATGTTCCACCCAACCATAGGCCAGTGTGCTCCTTAATTTCTCAGCAACACTGCCACCCCCGAGTTGGGCATGATTCCTACAAGGAATAAGGAAACTAAGCAGGCTCACACATAGCCAAAGATATGTTAAGACTCAGTCAAGTCAACACAGTTGGGTTTATTAAACCTAGAGTACACAACAACACATAACCAAGCCAACAAGTTGGGTTTATCAAGTTATGAGGAGATGGAAGCACTGTTTGCTAAGCTAGTGGGCTCACTGAAGAGCTAAGGATGCCTTCACCAGAACTAGCTTGACTCCTAAGACAGCCACACACACCCAACACAAGGAATCATTCCCTTCTCTGTTGCACAGTCCCTCAGGACATGACTTCCTTTTCAGTGCTATTTAGGGGGTGTAGAGAAGAGAGCCATCCCTCTAGCTCTGTCTATGAGGCTCCCGCAAAACACTAGGTTTGTTAAGCAGACTCCTTTCTACTCCTACACAGTCCAAAGACTAATTGCATAAACAACAATATACACCATTTCTGGGTTGACGAAAACAGTTTAGCCACAAAATTGGTTGCCAAGGAGGGTAAGAACAACCCTTGACAGAAATTCGATTTCCCAGGAAAGTTTTGGCCCTAACGTGGTCAAAAAACAAATTCAAACACAACAACACCCAAGAGGATGTGGTCTCTCCTCTAAATCGCTGGGAAGTGCAAAACGATTTTTGACTTGGCAAACATTGGGGAAATGCAACAGAAATCGTTGGGGAAGAAACCCAACCACAAGAACATCACAAAAACGAAATTCTCAGTCTCCAGAAAATGAAGAACGACTGTCCACGTGAGGAAGAAATACACAACAAATCCAAAATCGTGGATTTCACACAGCAAATTCCCAGCCGCTTGAGGGAACCCCAACGTGGGTGAATGATGAAGATGAAAACACCCAAGAGCCCAATCGTGAAGGAGAGGATACCACAGGAAAAATCGTGGAGGTGAAAACAGCTCCCTAGCTTCCCTGCGTGAGCCCAAAAATGAAAAATGTGGATGTATATCCCAATGGCATGCATTTTTGGGTGTTTACTTGCCCTAAAAGTCAAAATTGATTTTCCCCAAATTCGAATTTCCTGCCCATACTCCTCCCATCCCCATGCAATAACTACTTCAACCAATTTCTGGCAGAATTAAATGATTGGGTGAATGAGACAAGAAAGGTAGTTGACTGTTTCATGGGTTCTCCCTTTGACATTTGGCTTTTCCCCATTGGCCCCAAAGGTTAAATATTTCCCCCTCCTTATCCTTAGGAAATCATGCCCCCATATCTTTTAATGTTGCATAGACATAGCTGGTTGTGGTTATTTTAATTAGAATGCATATTTATATGATGCCAACAATTATGATGTGCCGGATAGCACGATATACCATTGGCAACGATTTTAATCGCCGGAAGATAAATCATTAAATCGATGGTGGGGCTTTTGCCTTTAGCTCCACACCATGATTAATTACAATATATACATCATATACATTTTTAATGCAAACGGTGTCAAAACCGGGGTGTTAAAGCATGAAACTAATCAACTTAATGCTCTTGATCCATTGAATACAGGTGATCATCATCTGTTGATCTCAAAGTAAAGGACTGGCTCAAAAATATGCTCAGGATTGCTCAGGAACAATGGTATCCCAACTACTATGTATGTGACACCAGTACCATTCCTAAAAATGAGATCCTTGTCTTCGAATAAGAAGGTATGGAAGCCACTTCCATAAAAATAATATGAGAGCTTGCCTTTTCTCATAATATTCCCATTTTTTAACACAGACGAACTAAAAATTGATCTATATTTGAACTAGATAGTGAAGAGATACAAGTGAGAGAGCAACATATGCATCATAAGGGTGAGGCTATTTCTTTAATTCCATTCTTAACACCTTATCCACATGCACTTCCTATTATTCTTCCATCATTCCACCCTACACAATAATGTGACTTTTTGTGCTTAACACTGATAGATGGGTAAGAAACCTATTTTTGATCCTTCTCTTAGGGTTATCATAGTTATATATCACAAGAGTGCTTGGGCCTTCCCTTGCTTAATCATCTTGGATTGAGCTTGGGTGCCTACATTTATTTGTTGTCATGTACCCGTGACAAGTGCGAACGGTTCTTTTGGTCGCTTGTGCAAGCCTTAATTCTTTATACCATTCTCAATGTGTAGTGACCCCTGGCATTAGCATGAATACATTGGAGTAGTTAGTTATGTAGCAAACTTACAAAAAATAACATGTAGGATGATGCTTTTAGGAGTTCCATATAACACATTTTGGTTTCTTGTTGTTTATAAACTAAGTCACCTAACACGTCGAGTGAACAAGACATAGAAATATAACTATTTTTTAGAAACTGAAACATTTACAAAATACTTGGAATCCCTTCGAATCTCAATTTTACCCTTTACTTGCACAATGAGAGGCTGCGAGATCTCTTTCACTACAACTAAAAATGAAGAAGCACATTGAAAAATGCTTTTTAGAGTGGGACACATGTAGGGAATGTGTCAGACACGTGGTTGGCACATGCCCTGTTTCAGAAGATGTGCCAAACACGTGTCCTAGCATATTTGTGTCTGACACTTGAAATACAATCATAGAGCCACTAAGGGACATGTCCTATTTCATAGTTTATAAACAATTTTCATCACATCTCTCTCTCTCTCTCTCTCTCTCTCAGATATAAAACACAAGACCTGAGGAGTTTCTCTACATTACAATTTCATAAATAACAAATGGCCTTTCCCAGATCCACTATACAGTTCAAGTCATCCTTAAACAAAGATGAACTGAGTATCAAGCACTTTTAATTGAAATCAAGTTGCTCTTCATTTTTAGGTTGGTGACAAAGTTAGGCTATAATTGGATAAGCAATGCTGCAAAATCAACAACATTATAAGTTCAAACCCATTCAATATGTTCCTTACACCATTGTACAACAAATGAGTCTTCATGCTTTCAGTAGGAATGCCCACCTCAACTTAGCATCCATGTTGTGGTGAATGTTAATAAGTTGAAGTTGTCGAAGTTGCCTCACTTGGAGGAATTTGATCCCATCACACATCCGGAGGCCACAATTGCAGATTTTTACCCTTCCATAGAGATACTCTTCATGATATCTGCACCAGACCCACTAGACATTGCCAAATTACCACTTGGTTTACTGTAAAGTAGCTTTTCCCACTCAAGCCAAGTGGTTGTCCCAATCAGAGTTTGAGCAACACTTTCCACAACTTCAAATAGAAATTGGGGAAGATTTCCTAGTAGCAGAGAGGGATTGATGAGACTTAGTCTAGTAAATATATTTGAACATGCAAATCCATATTTTCAGCATCCTCTCCTTAAATATACTCTGTTTAATGTCTACACCATACCTATTAGGCGTTGTCAAATCACCACTTGGTTTTTGATGCTCGAATCAACGTTTGGACAACACTTGCCTAATCTTCAGCAGAAATTGGGGATGCTTTCCTGTCAGTGGGGAGGATATAATGAGGCTTAGTCTTAGTCTTATGAATATATGTGAACATGTATTTATATTATTGATCACACATGCACTTCTTGTATTGTATTGGGAACTTGGTCAAATTTGATTAGTCTCCTCACAATTTTTTAATCACTATATAGTAATACAAATAAATGTACAACATGTGTAAAAAAATAAATTGCTTCTCCTACCTCCTTACCTGTATAGAGATTGCAATTTTTTGTCTTTATAGATCATGTACTTAGTTTTGCATATGATTACTCATAAGATTTCTGTTCTGTGTTTAAGATTTCTTGTAATATCTGAATTTTTTTATAGTGTTTACTACTTCTTATAAAATTTTATGGTCTTCATTTAATATTTTTTGGTTTTTATTATTCTTGGGTTCAGTTGTTCAGGAGTAAAGGCAAGTCCTAGGGTTGGTGCAAAGTTCATTGGTGCTTTTGGTGAAGGTAAAGACTCAAGAGGAGGTATGTATCGTTCCATATGTGTTTATTTAGAGGCCTCATATTAAAGGTTTGTATGCGTGGTTTAATGGAATGCCATGTAGGTAAAGGGAAGGAGGAGCAAAGTTGGAATGCCATGTAGTGTTTACAATTTTTGGTCATTGCATAGGATATGCTTGGTTTTGCAGAATTTTACTCATAATATATTCAGTATTTACTTAATCGTTCTGATGGGATTTTTGGTGTTTTTTAAATATATCGAATAAGATTTGATGGTATGAATTCCCTATTTTCTAGTTTGGTTCTTGTTAGGTTCAATCAGTGGGGATGAATTCACTATCCATATCATGAGTTTTGGGGATGATGTAGATTGCACAATGCCATGGGTGAAGGGGAAGGCCAAGGTAAATGAGGTATGTATGGTTTCATTTGTGCCTGTTCAAGTTAAAGTGATTAAGTTATTTGTCATTTCTTTATTTATTGAGCACAAAGTGGTAAGAGCACTAATGTCTACTGAAATATCCATGTATAAAGGCGAAAAGGTAAAGGTAGAGGGCGATTTCTACATTTGTTAATAACAACCCATATTGTGGGTTTAGGGTTGATGCATATTTACAGATACAATGGGTGAGGAGAAGGTTAAGGAGTAGGAGGTATGCATTGTTCTGTCTGTTGATCTTAACTCATTTCTTGTTACATCATTATATCATGCATTTGCTTAAATTTGGAGGCAATGTAGTGTATGTAAAGGAAGGTGGATGGCTATTGATGAAACAACTGAAATGTTTGTGTGAGAGAGATATGAGGTAGTGTGTGAACATGGGCTAAGAGGTATGTATGGTTTCAATTGTGTTTGTTTAAATTAATGATTAAATTATTTGTCATTTCTTTATTTATTGAGTGAAATGGGTAATGAGAGGGCCAAGGAGTGCGAGGTATGCAATGTTCTATGATGAAATTTAACTCATTTGTTGTTACATCATTATGTCATGTTTTTGTTTAAATTTAGAGGCAATGTAGTGTAGGTAAAGGAAGGTGGATAGTCTTGATGAAACTACTAGAATGTCTTTGTATGAGAGAGGTATGGGTTAGTGAGTAAACACATGCCTTAAGGTATGCATAGTTTCAATTGTGTTTGTTTAAATTAGGGTCATTATATTATTTGTCATTTCTTTATTTACTGAGTGCAAGTGGTTAAAGGAATCTGGGTGATCTCTAATGACAATGTTTAAATATCCTTGTGTGCAGGTGCGAAAGTAGAGTTAGAGGGTGAGTTCTTCATTTGTTGATTACAACCCTATTGTGGGTTTAGGGTTGATGTAAGCAATGGTGGAGGAGAAAGCTAAGGTGTGGGATGTATGGATTTAAGTTGTAAGCCAGTTGAACTTAACATATTTGTTATCAGACCATTATATCATGTTTTTGTTTAAATTTCAACGCAATGTAGTGCAGTTAAAAGAAGTTGGATCGTTGCGGATGAAACCACTAAAATGTTTGTGTGTGAGAGATATGGGCTAGCTAGTAAGTAAAAACATATAGGCATATGGTATGTTTTCTTTTGGTTCAAACCGATGTATTCTCTCCTATTAAATCGTCCTAGTTTCAAATACAACGTTTTTTGTTCCATTGTTAGCTAGTTAAGGTTTGCGATATTTTGAATTTGCACATGACATACCTAATTTTGGGTGAGATTTCTCATAATATATTTCTAGAATTTGTTTTTTATATTTCTCGTGAGATTGTTTGGTCTCTATTTAATATTTTATGGTTTGGGTTTTGTGTGGTTCAGTGGTTGAGGAAATTAATTGTTGTCCTCACAACCCATTTTGTGGATATAGACAAGCTCAACAAGTGAAGGTGAAGCTTGAGGTGGTATGTATGATTCCATTTGTGTTTCTTAAATTATAGGCATCTTACATTATTTGTCATTTATTTAATTATTGACTGCAATTGCAATGAATGTGAAGGAATGGGGTGGTTCACTGATAAAAACTATTGAAATGTCTATGTAAGAGAGATTGTATTAAAGGTAGAGGTGAGTTCTATTTCGGTTCATAATTTTTTGTGTTTGTATAAGTTGTACTTGTGCATAAGCTTAATCATATGATTTTCTCATAATATATTTTGTGTTTTTAATATTTATAATAAGATTTTTTGGTCTCTATTTAATACTTATCTATATTTTGGTGTGCAGGATGTCTGTGGTTGGAGATGGAATCTTATTTGCATAAGATGTACCTAATTCTAGATGAGTTTTTTAGCATTTGCCTAAGATTTATCATAATATATTTCAAGAAATTGTTTATTATTTCTCATGAGATTTTTGGTGTATTTTCAAGATTTCTCATGACGTTTTCTGTTCTCTATTTAATATTTTATTGTTGGGTATTTTTGTGGTTCAGTGGTTGGAGAAATTAAGGCTTGCCCCAACAACCAATTTTGTGTCCGTAGACGATTGTAGTGAGTGAAGGTGAAGCCTGAGGTGGTATGTATGGCTCCGTTTGTGTTTATTAAATTAGAGGGATCTTACATTATTTGGCATTTATTGAATTATTGAGTGCAATGCAGGTAAACGTATGTGGTGGTTCCCTAATAAAAATTATTGAAATATCTATGTGAGAGAGATTGGAGTACAATTTGCAGAATGCAGAGTCAAAGGTGAGTTCTCTTTTGGTTAGAATTATTGGTGTTTGTATAAGATGTACTTGTGAATCAGATTTTCTCACAACATATTTGGTGTGTTTAATATTTGTGACGAGTTTTTTTGGTGTCTATTTAATACTTATATATATATTTTGGTTTGCAGGGTGCATTGGTTGGCTGTGGAAGGTTTTCGGGGTTGTAGAACGGAGTCTATGTCTGTTATTCTCTTTCTTTCTTTTATTTTTTGGTGTTTTTCCTAGTGTTGTTTGTATATTTTGTTATAGTTGTTTTTTTTGTTTTTTCTACTGCTATGAATGTTATTTTTTTATGCTTTTGAGCATGGCCATGCTAATTTGTTGTTTGGTATGTTTTTTATTCCATTTGCTTTCTCCTTTGTTTTTTTGTCTTTGTGAACAATTTTTGTTTTTGGTTCAACTGGTGGAAAGCAGGCCTTAGTAGCACATAGCCTATACCGTGGGTTTAAGGATGGCATGTATTCCACATGTAGTGGGAATAACCAAAGGAGGTATGTATATGAGAATTTACTTATTAGCTGCTACATAATTTTATGGTTCCATGGTGTTTTTATTGAACTTATTTGCTACTTCATAAATGCATTTTGTGCTTTTGTTTAAATTTAGAGGTAAAATGGGTAAAGTTAGTTAAAATCTCCATGCATTAGCAAAACATGCGTTTAATTGAGTAGAGTTTCCAGATATGGATGAAAAAAAATATTTTTTTCAAGCAAGGTTATGACTGCACTAGTCTTCCTTGTGACATTTGGAGGGTGTGAGGTTCTAATTTGTTTCATTCAATCTTGATGGCTTATTTAGATCATGGCACATTTGGCCGTTTAACTCCTTAATATCTACAACTTTCTCCTACATACATTTCTCTGCTGAAGATTTGACCAAAAGCATCATACCCCCACACACAAAAAAACAGAGCATTGTACTACACAGCAAAAATAAAACACCAAAATATATAGCAACCTGATGATCAAAAAATGGGATGCATGCTCTATATGCATGAGTTGTAGGTACTATGATGATTAGTATTTTTGGATATCATGCAAAATAAAGGTCTTCATCATATTTGAGAGCAGCTGAAATCACCTATGTTTGGAAAATGCGCACTGACTAAGCATTTGCATTCATAGTCTTTGGTCTGCATAGTTATACCATGTTGATTCATAAAAGTTGGCTCTCTTTATACTTGTGAAAATATAGGTAGCGTGAGGCCATTTTCTAGGCTCTAAATTTATGATCATTGAAATCGCTAAAATTATTTGTCCTTTTAAAATTACCTTCCAAAAAACAAATTATAAAAAACCAGTTGTTTAATAGAAACTCTAGTTTTGTGGGACCTATAGTGTAATATTGAGATAAACCAACCAAATTTCCATAAACTATTGAACATACCATAGTTACATATATCGGCGATATCGCGAGTCATTCCCCTTGGCGATATATCGCCACTAAAAAATCGCGATATTTTCGATATTTTGAATATATCGCGATATATTCAATATGTCGCGATATATCGGGAATATATCGGGAGATTTTGGAAAATATCGCCCTGCTAAAAAAATTTACAAGAAATTTGAAAAAAAATTCATGGGTTAAGTTTTTGGCAGTGTTATTAAAACTAAATATATTAAATTCTTAAAGTAATAAATGGTAATATTAAATTCTTAAAGTAAAAGTGACATTCTCCTTTACTTTCATTTTCTATCCTTTTATAGTCGAACTCGATATTTGATCATGATCCACCATTTGACATATTATGCATCTTATATATGAGTTGTATTTTAATATTTATGTGAAAATGTGTTTATTTGATGTTGTAGTTGCTTTAGATGTCAAAAAAATTGAAAAAAAATGTTTATTTTTGTATTTTTTAATGCAAAACGACATTTGCCGATATTTTCCGATATTTTCGCCGTTGCTGCCGATAAGTTTCATTCCGGACCCCCGGCGATATATTCGCCGACACGATATATGTAACTATGGAACATACCAGGAAAATGGTAGATATGTGAGTTGTTTTTGTCTCTTATGGTACCCCATTAGAAGGTGATTGAATTAATGCTTAAGCTTTCAATAAATAGTGCCATTTGTTTAGCAACTTTGCATACTCCTTTGAGCTACATATATGACCTAGCATAACATAATTTATGGAGTATGGAAAATAATTAAAAATTTGATACCTTAAAATACATATCAATGAAGGTAATTTGAGGATAGGAATATTCTTTCTAATGCCCTCCAAGACACCAAGGACAAGACTACATTTTATATTTTACGATAACTCATTTTGTTAATTTTTTCAGGGAAACTGCATCTAAGAAGACTCCGTTTGAGTTCACTGACTGAGCAGTTTTATGATGTTGATGCTAGTAGCATGGGGGTTATGATCATTGATGTCTTCCCCGTCTTCGTGATGCTATTATTAGATCGTTATCTTTCAAACGTGAAACAATGAATTGGTTTTGTCATGGAGAAGATATGTCGTATGCAATGGCGAGCATTGAGAAGGCCTCTTGCAATGGATGGTTTTGCTTATAGAACACATATAGGTATAATTACAAATCCCTTGAGGACTTTTGTTGGCCATAATTGTCAAGCCTTGTTTTCTTTCTCATTATTTTCTCTAATCACAAAATTTTTCACATTAGTGACATTTTTTTTTTCAAGCGACTGTTAATATTTCATTGTATAGAATTGTTGGTAAATTGTTAATGCTCAAAAATTTAGAAAGGAAACATTGTAGTTGCATTGCAATGTCAAATTGCTTTTCACTTCAATAAATGTCTGAGATGTAAGGAGAAAGAGTAAAAGATTAATCGTGGAGAGAAGTGTCACATATATGAATTGAATCCTTCCAACAAAATAATGAGGACATCCAAATATACATTAAAACCAATCATTATACATATGGCTACGGATAAATCAAGGATACGACTTCACCACATGCATTTCAAGCCAAAAGCATCATGCACTCCAACCATCACTATATGATAGCGTCTCTTTGATGGAGGATCACATGTTACACTAGCAAGGAAAAATATAACAATGAGTAGAAAAAAATTGACCTCTATAGAGATGTTTGATTCCTTGACTAAGCTATTTGAAGGGAGGAACATAAATCGAAAGATGACTTTGAGAAACCAGTGGAAGAATGTAAAGATCCAGAATGCAGAGACCATACACTCATACTTTACAAGGGTCTCTCAAATCAAAGAACAACTTGAAGCAGTGGATGAAGAAGTAGAGAATGCAGAAATTGTGATAACCACCTTGAATGGCCTCCCATGATCATGGGATTCATTCATTCGAGGAATCTATGCCAAAAGGAAGTGATTACCTTCAACAAACTCTGGGAAGAGCGTACACAAGAAGAAGCTCGACTCATAATAAGAGAAAAGAAGATGGGAGCAAGTGAAGATCTAGCTCTCACGATTCAAAGAAGATCCCTCAAGCGATGATGAATATGAAGAACTCAATTTTGAAGAATCTCTTATCTATCTTGACATTTGGATAAGAAATGATGATGTTATGAATGAAGAAGATGATGAAGATGAAGGCTCAAGAAGGAGTCTACCCATGAAACAAATAAAATTAAGTGTTCAATTGTCATTTTATGATATTATTTTGTTATGCATTTGTTTATATTCAGTTGATGTGTTATGCATGATAGAATCTTTGCATTAATGACAGTATACTACTAATATGCATGAGATGGGTAAGTAGCTCATGGTTCTATACAACTCTCCATTGCTACTTGTCTAAAATGAAACCTCTTTGCCGACATATTGGTTAGTGCACAATCTAAATGATGTCTTGGTAGAGATGGAAGGCATCTAGAAAGTTTCCGTGAGATATGGATGAATGTTGTATTGGCTAAAATAGTTGCATGATTATATCTTTATGCATAAGAATTTGCCATTGTGAATATGCCTTATGAAATGTTTCTAACCATACAACTAATACATTTGGCTTGTAGAAAAGATCACGTACAATCACCTACAAGAAACGAAGGATGAGACTTGTTCCGAAAAACAAGTGGCGACAGTTCAAGAAATAATCCAAAATGAAGAACGATGACTAGAATGCGATGTTGAAGACCTGAAGGGAAGTCCATAGTATCTTCCATATGCATCTGCATGATCCAGCATGCAGTAGGATACAAAGCAAGATTCGTAGCACGAGGCTTCTCATAGAAAGAAGGCATAGACTACGAAGAGACATTTGTAGTCACTAAAAGTTAAGACACGTGACAGGCAGAATCATGTGTGCAAATTAAAGAAGGCATTCTACGAACTCAGAAGGCACCCATGGGATAACACATACATGAGGAGCTTGAAGATCGCGTAGAATGATGAAGATCTTAACCTTTACTACAAGGTTGGAGATGAAAGCCTATAGAGGATGACAAGCTCACAGATGAGTGCGAGAAGAACTTTTGAAAAGGTTTAGGATCTTGGTATCTAGTGACCCTAGATGGATACATAGAATATTAGCAGAGGAAGCTACTTGTTACTCCAGTACAGAATGTTTCAATACATAGAGTACGAAAGGCAGAGGGAGAATGATGCTCCGCTTCAGAGGGAGTGACAGCAGAAGATCCTGAGGTTCGACATGGTACGATAGGATGGATAGTTTACTGATGGCTCTAGGCTTTACTGAGAGTAAAGCGGATTCCAACCTTTAATCCAAGGTTGAAGGTGGAAGACCAGTGATTCTCTTGTTATATGTCGATGACTTGTTCCTTACAGGAAAAAAGGAACTCATTAGAGATGCAAGAGGGAGACTTGCTACCGAGTTCGAGATGAAGTACTTGGATATGATGCACTACTTTCTAGCCATGGAGGTGTGGCAGAATGCAAATGGAATCTCCCTGGGACAAGGGAAGTATGCAGTAGAGATCCTAAAGAGGTTCAGGATGATGGACTGCAAGGCCATGACTACACCTATGGCATCTAACCTGAAGCTATTGAGTGATGCTTCATCAAAGTTGATTGATGCCACAATGTATCGTCAGATGATTGGGTCATTGATGTACCTGACAAATACGAAACCAGATATTTGCTTTGCTGTGAACACATTGAGCCAGTTCTTGACAGATCAGAGACATGTTCACCTGATTGCTGCAAAGCATATTCTAAGGTACCTAAAGGGTACAGTTGACTATGGGATTAAGTATGAAGCGAATCAGAAGATTAACCTGGAGGGTTATGTGGATTCGGATTAGACAGGTAGTGCCATTGATAGGAAGAGCACTTCGGGGTGCTGCTTCAGTATGAGATCGAGTGTGATCTCTTGGTTTAGCAGGAAGGAGTCCTACATGGCGCTGAGAATAGCCAAGAGAGGAGCAGTGAAGCTCCAGTTTGTAATCCAGATTGAGATCTCTTGAAAGAGGGAGTTCTAGCATAGCCGATGAGACAGGTTGTCTGAGCATAAAATCCTGACGAAGATCGTAGGTTGCTCAGACGTAAACGGTCTTGTAGGTGTCCTCGGATGTAATCGATCTTGGCAAAGCTCGCAGGTTATCCTTGGACGTAATCAACCCTGATGTAATACTATGCTAGAAATGGTCAGAGTGAAGTTTGAGTTCTTCAGGGAGAAGCTTGGTGTTCTCTAGATCGAGGTTCCTTCCAAGGGGAAGTGATGAGTTCGTGAGCCTTTTCGACATGGTGGCAGGCTAGGCCTCCCATGGTCGAATGTAAGTGCTGAGCCCTTATGACATGGTGGTAGGCGGGGCCTCCCATGGTCAAATGTAAGTGCAGAGCCCTTCTGAAATGGTGGTAGGCAGGGCCTCCCATGGTCAGATATAGGTGCAAAGCCCTTCTGACATGGTGATAGGATTGGTTCCTTCCATGGTCAGATGTAAGCGCAGGGCCTTTCCTCGGATGGTAGATACCATGCCGGAGGATGTAAGTGCCGAGCCTTTCGAACTGGGTCAGATATAAGTGCTGAGCCTTTCTGATTGGGTTTGATGTAAGTGTTGGGCCTTTCCTCGGATGGTAGATACCATGTCGAAGGATGGAAGTGTTGGGCCTTTCCTCGGATGGTAGATGGTGTGTCCTACCATGCCGGAGGATGTAAGTGCTGGGCCTTTCTGAGTGGATCAGATGTAAGTGTTGGGCCTTTCCTCGGATGGTAGATACCATGCCGGAGGATGTAAGTGCTGGGCCTTTTTGACATGGTGACAGGCTGGGCCTCCCATGGTCAGATGTGAGTGCTGGACATGCCTTTCTGACATGGATGCCGAATGTGATCCTCCCATGGTCAGATGTATGTGTTGGGCGGGCCTTTGTAACATGGATGCTGGATGTGTTCCTCCCATGGTCAGATATAAGTGCTGAAGAAGATGAAGACCTACATGGAGGCTAGGCCTACAACCAACATTAAAAAGGGCTGGCTTTGTAGAACTTCCTGTGACGAGTAGAATTGAGAGATAGCACCATTTGATCGAGATAGTGGAAGCAATGATGATGATGATCCAGTGATGATCCAACTTTGATGATGATCCAGTGATTATCCAGCTTTGATGATGATCCAGAGAAGACTTGTGCTAATGAATTGTGTCAAGAGAATACCTTCCTAGTTAAGAGGGAGTGTTGATGTATTTGTAACTTCAGAATGTGTTCACTTGTATATCTTATATTGTACCTCGATGTTCCTATCGGGAGAGTCATTAATATAATAAAGTCATGTAAATTCAATGAGGTTAACTCTTCGTTGTAAGTTGGGGCAACAGTCTCCACAATTGAGTTGAGGTGAACCCTCCTTGTAGATCAAGGGGGGCAAAGTCCCCATAGTTGAGGGGCACTAGGGCTATTAGACTCTCATAGAGAAGTCGACCTGGTAAGTTATTGTCAAGTCGGAAACTTGTATAAATAGAGAGTGAGTGATAGAGGAAGTGCTGGCACAAGTGAGAGAGATCAACTATCGAAGATCATCTTTATGTTTTCGGGTTTTACTTTTGCTACTGGTTCTCATTTTATTTCTGAGGAAGTTGCGGGGTTTTCTCCTTTATGGTTTCCCCGAGGAAAATTCTGTCTCTTGTCTCTTGTGATTATTGCTATGCATGTTATTCTCTCAGATAAGATTCTAGATCATATTGCATAAATGATAAAATTCTAACACCTCACCTGTCAAGAAGTATAGGTGTCAGCCTCACTCTGCTGAAATCCCATCTCCCGTAGATAACTGTCAATCCTCGAGTACCATGCTTGAGGTGCCTGCTTGAGCCCGTAAAGAGCTCGATGCAGTCTGCATACATGCGTCTCCATATTCTCCACATCAAACCCCTCTGGTTGGTCAATATACACCTTCTCCTCTATCACTCCGTTGAGGAAGGCAGTCTTGACGTCCATTTGATGGACACGCCAACCCATCTCAGCTGCTAGTGAGATAATGGTTTGAATGGAAGAATACCTGGAAAAGGGTCGAAGGTCTCCTCATAATCAATACCCTCTTTATGTGAAAACCCCTTTGTCACGAAGCGCGCTTTGTACTTCTCCACGATTTTGTCTGCTGCATGCTTCACCTTGTAGATCTATCTGGATCTTGAACTCTCGGAACCTCTCAAAGACGTCTGGCTTGGGCTTTAGGAAATAGATCCAGGTTTTCCTGGAATAATCATCAATGAAGGTTACGCAATAACTGTAACCACTGAACGAATGGACACTCATAGGTCCGCATACATCATAATGTACCAAGTCCAAGGGCTCCTTAGACTTGTGCTCACTCTATGGGAAAGGCTTCCTGATGTTCTTCCCCAAAGCACAACCCTTGCAGTGGTTATGCTTTTCCTCCTGTACCTAAGGAACTCCATTGACTGCCTATCTTAAATGCTTCAATGCACCATGGTGTAAGTGTGCCATCCTCCTATGCCACAACTCACCCTAACTACTGTTGCTGCTGCTAACTAGAGCCTTTGTAGGCTCAAAGTGTAATTTGTACACTTTCCCGCTCCTTCTGCCAATCACCCCATCCAAGCTCCTATCTGACCCCTTGGGCCTAATATACACTCTATGGTCACGGAACTTCACCTGATATCCCTTGTCTTCCAGAGCGGAGACTGATATAGGGTTCTTGGTCAGTCCTGGAACATATAACACATCAACAAAACTAAGGGGTTTGACAGACTCCCTCTCAAATGGAACAATGCCAACTCCCTGCGCCAGACACCGTGCATCATCACCCAACTCAACGTGGATCACTGTTCCACCCTCTTGCAAGTCTCTGATGAATCTCTTCTATCCAGTCATGTGACTAGATGCTCCATTGTCAATGTACCATATGCTACTCCCTGTGATGCTTGTCATGCAAGCTATCAAGCAATACTCATCGAAGTTCCTACTGAACTCATCCACCTCTGCAGATCCAACCATCTGAGTGTTACTCTTCTTCTTCTTGTCTGGGCACTGGGAGGCAAAGTGTCCCTACTTATGGTAGATAAAACACTTGACCTTTGACACGTCAAGGTTCTTCTTACCATCCTTCTTCCTCTTTGCCTTCCCCTTGCTCTTCCTTGTAAGGGCTAGAGCCTCCCCATCCACAATCTGTGGGGCACTGCTGGATGAGCCTGATCATTAACCCATGCGGGTCTCCTCCTACAGAAAGTCATCCCATAGTCTCTGGCAATCAGGGAGCTTCTCCCTAGCCACAACACCTTTGAAAAGGTGTCCCATGGCTTAGAGAATCCATTGAGGGCTATTCGAACTAGCTCCTCATCCACTGTCTTAGAGTCAACAACTCCAAGCTCATCCTTGATTTGTGTGAGCCTCGTGAGATAAGGCCCACTCCTTCTCCCTTGGCCGTCTTGGTGTTGCACAATCTCTCTTGCAACACCATCTTCTGGTTCTCGTTCTTGCTTTGGTACAGACTCTCCAAAGCCGTCCACATCTCTGTTGCGGTCTTCTTACCAAAAAGGTGAGGAAATATATGGTCCTTCACTCCATCCATGATAATCAACATGGCTCTGGAATCCTATATACATCATTCTCTCATTCATTATTCAATTTCAGTTTGGCATTCATGTGCATGCTATAGGAATCAATTGCCTTCTACCATTCTTTCCATCCTCCTAAGCAAACCATTACCTAAGACCAAAATTTACAAGATTGGAGCTTAGAACAAAAACACCTCATAGTCTAAGTACTACAGGGAGCTTAGATCAAGAATGTGGGCTAATGATGCACTCACCAACAACAATGAAATGCTCTAATTTGTTGAATACAATTTGAGTCTAGCCCATGAGCAATTTAGATTGAACAAAATTCCTATTCATTGAGCTAATAGTGGTAGTTGGGAAGGGAGGATGTCAAGTGCGATGCTTGCACCTTTACAACACTGATGTTAAGGATTCTAGGGAGGTGCTTCCTTGTGTTGAGACCAAGCTGTTAGATTTTCTTAAGATCTGATTAGATTATCTAGGATCTTTATCTGAAAGAATAACAAGTACAACAAAATGCATAAGATATAAAAGATACACAAGACAAATATTTTAACCGGGGAAACCATAAAGGAGAAAACCTCGCAAAGTTCTTCAAAATAGTAAGATGATCAAAAGCAGTAATAAGCAATGTTCAACAATTATCTTTCTCTCCTCCTCTGACTGTCTCTCTCTCTCATGCACCTTAGAGAATGTGTGTGGTGTATATAAATGAGGGAGAGCATCTCCCTATTTATACCCTTTCAAGTCACTGACGAAATAGAAGACTCGAGCCTACATGTCATCTCACATGGGGCCCACTTCTCCTAGAGAGACCACAATTACATATTACATGATGTTACACTAGGGACTATTGCCCCAACTTACAACGGAGGTTGTACCTCAAGGTCTAGACACAATTTAGACATCCCGTAAAGGGGTAATACACTTCCCCAATGGGGGTACAACAACATACAATGATAATATACATCAGAATATCTTCCGAAGTTATAAATATATCAACACAAGCTTTAGAAAAACCT
The DNA here is from genome assembly GCA_001517045.1 of Pseudotsuga menziesii. Classification (NCBI taxonomy): domain Eukaryota; kingdom Viridiplantae; phylum Streptophyta; class Pinopsida; order Pinales; family Pinaceae; genus Pseudotsuga; species Pseudotsuga menziesii. The sequence continues at coordinate 176,369 of LPNX010418413.1, forward strand.
TGTCACATATACTAGGTAAAACCAAACATGGTCTTTAACTAGATAGGAAGGACATGAAAGTGAGCCACAAAAGCAACAAATGTATCGAAATATTTGAGCCATATCTTTCTCTCCATTCTCAATACCTTATTTACTTACATTGTGTTATTGCTCAAACTAGCAGTTCTTTCAAAGCAGACTAAATATGCCTTATGCTAATGATTGTAAGCTTATGGGAGGACCTAGACCCAATGTCACCACAACCTAACTCCTCAACTTCTTAAGGTTAGTCCTAAACCCAGGGGAGAGTCCCTAATTAAAGAAGGACACTTGTAGACACCAACACACCTGCAAATACCTTTCCACGATACTTATGGTTGAGATCAGTGCATTATATGGAGTCAACAATGGACACATATATCATCTAAAAGAGTCAATTCAATGTACCAATCGATATCAATCATTATCACAACTTTTAATGCAACTACACTACTCACAAGGGAGGGTCTCACACTTCCGAAGGCACAAGCTCTGAAAAGTGTGCTCTAAAGGGGAGATAATCGAGTGCTAGAATTGCCAAAATCCCTATAGAAACCCTAATTTAGGCAATTTCACATTTCCCAATGCACCAAGGCAAATAGGGACACCCTTTGGCATCTGTGGATAAATCCACTTAGGTGAATTTGATGGGTGGACTAGAATTACAAAGTCATGGTTAATTTTGGAGTTATGAATTTATTTAGGTTTTTACGGTTTTTCCCAGAGATTTTATATTTTTAGGGTTTTTTAATATATAAGATACATGTAAAATAAAAGAAATGTAATTTGATCAATGGAAGATAGATTTGTTGAAAAGATGGGGCATTTGATTCTTATCTCAATCTCTATGGTATTGAGAGATTGTTATGAATGCCCCTCTCATAGAATTACTTTCAACACTTACAATTAGGGAATCAACTAGAAACCACTAAGGTTAGGTAGAAGAGCCTAATTAAGGCAAGAGAAGAATCCCAAGGCCCCAAAAACAATGGGAGCTCCTATGAAAGAATGTTCTCCGCATACAAGGTTAACAAAATACTAGCAAGAAACTCTAACAATTTAGAATAATGCACCATAAAAGCACCAGTAGACTATGTTAAGAGTTAACATATCGACATTGATCAAAGATGAGCAAGATAACGCCTTAGGTCACCGTTGTGCTTGAGTTATTACAACCGTTCTTTAGTGTCAACCAATAACATGTGTAGAAGAAACCCTAGAACTTCATCAAATTAATCTTCAAGCAAGAAAGATCATCCCAAGAGAAGTGCACATATCATCAACATCTCCAATAATCCGAGAGAAATAGAAAAGATCTCATAATGGACGCATATCTCCTGTTTTTACAATGAGAGGGGGGCTTTATTTATATAAGACTAGCCTCACCTAATTTTAAGTTATTAGCCTACAAGATAATGTGAAATATAACATTTTGGCATGCTCACCCACAAATTGGGGGCTAAACCACTCTAAATGACATAATACTAATAATAAAAATGCAATTAGGCTAAACCAATTGCTAGGTGTGCCAAAAGGAGGATGTCATGCCCCAACAAACCTTAACAGATGTGTGCCCTCAACGTCCTCCTTCATTATACTTGTAGGCTTCTTCAATAAGGAAGTACAATTTGCAGGTAACACAACTTAAAGGAGGGGTTTTATAACCAAAAATAGCCCAAGTGAGCAAATAAGGTGTGCTAAACAAATGCTATCACCTTTCACATGGAAAATAAATGAGTGTGGTCATGCGTCCCAAAGATTAGCCCCCCAAGGGCACTGACCATTATAGGGAGAGCACCTCTTGGAGGAGTTTATCAAGAGGACCATCCATGCCAAGGGCAGGGGTATTTAGCCCCAAATCAACACTCTATGCTCAAATCTTGGCCTTTACATAGCAAAAAAAAACCTTCCCTGGGGATTTGTAGGGAACATTGCAGATACTTTGAGGTGTAACTCGTTGGGAGTTCACTTCACATTTGGACAGGGTTTACTTGGTTTACATGGGTCTTTTTTTACTTCATGAGCATGGATGCCTTTGTTGGATGGTTGATTGATGCTTTGTTGGCTTGATTAGGCACGAAGGAGTGGTCTTACATCGTCCTCCTCTTGGCTTTATTTATATAAGACTAGCCTCACCTAATTTTAAGTTATTAGCCTACAAGATAATGTGAAATATAACATTTTGGCATGCTCACCCACAAATTGGGGGCTAAACCACTCTAAATGACATAATACTAATAATAAAAATGTAATTAGGCTAAACCAATTGCTAGGTGTGCCAAAAGGAGGACGTCATGCCCCAACAAACCTTAACATATGTGTGCCCTCAACGTCCTCCTTCATTATACTTGTAGGATTCTTCAATAAGGAAGTACAATTTGCGGGTAACACAACTTAAAGGAGGGGTTTTATAACCAAAAATAGTCCCAGTGAGCAAATAAGGTGTGCTAAACAAATGCTATCACCTTTCACATGGAAAATAAATGAGTGTGGTCATGCGTCCCAAAGATTAGCCCCCCAAGGGCACTGACCATTATAGGGAGAGCACCTCTTGGAGGAGTTTATCAAGAGGACCATCCATGCCAAGGGTAGGGGTATTTAGCCCTAAATCAACACTCTATGCTCAAATCTTGGCATTTACATAGCAAGAAAAAACCTTCCCTAGGGATTTGTAGGGAACATTGCAGATACTTTGAGGTGTAACTCGCTGGGAGTTCACTTCACATTTGGACAGGGTTTACTTGGTTTACATGGGTCTTTTTTTACTTCATGAGCATGGATGCCTTTGTTGGATGGTTGATTGATGCTTTGTTGGCTTGATTAGGCATGAAGGAATGGCCTTACATCGTCATCCTCCTCTAATCCTTCATTGACATTGCTCTTTTTATATATATATTTTTATGCAACTGTCATGGATCCCGAGGTCTAGTTTGATATTGACATTCACTTTTTGGATCTCCCTGATTTGGTACACGTGGAGGCATTTTAATAATATTTTATGATGATTTGTCAAGGAGGTTAGAGGACGTTGAGGTGGTTGAATTAAGTTAGTAATGGACATGTTTGCTTCACCACTTTTATTGCTATAATTTGAGGATATTTACCATTTAGGAAGAGCGTTGCCTTTGGAGGAGCCTACTAGCCATAATTTAGGAGCAGGCTACTAGCTTTGATTGAGTTTTTTTGTAGTTTACAACCATTTAGAGAAGGCCGCTAGCCTCTTAACCACTTGTTTCCATATCTTGGGCATTATTCCACTTGATTTAGAGGAGGTCTCTCCACCTTAAAGGATTGTTTATGGGGTTGTTTGAACAAGTTTCATTGTTTATCAGGGAGACTACAACTTTGTGGAGGAGGTTTAGCCTAGAATATGGGGCACCAACCCCTTACAATGTGATGTTTTGTTGCAGATATGTGGGTTGTGGGTTTAGATGGAGTGAAAACCACTCGAAAGCACTTATTGTAGGGTATGATGGATTGTGCATAAAGTTAGAGAGGGGACCTCCCGTTTCTATGATTCCTTATGATAATTTGTAGGATCGTTAAGGATTTTTTCTGGGATAGATTTAAACTTGCAGCCATATTTGGAAGTTCCATTACAGATTTATAGAAGCTATGTGGAACAGTTTTGGAGGTATTATTCAAGCAGTTTGGTGGGTCACCCAATATATTTGTGGTTGTACCCACTTGAGAAATGAGGACCTTTTCTTGCCGATTTCTACCCTATTTGATGGAGAACTCTACTACGTTTTGCGTATTTATGGCATTGGAGGGAGTTCTAGGGTTTGGATAAATGCTAAAATTTAGAGTTTCACTTGGATATTGCTCACTTTATGGATCGATTGACATGTGGAGGCTAGTGCACCCCTTTGAGAGTGTAAAGGGCCAGGGTTTTACTACTGGTTTATTTTTTCCCTCTTGCATGAGGATGACATGGTTGATACTTGTACATGTGGCATTAGTACACCCTACTTTATGGATTTTGTTGAGTTAGTTAGTTAGGGTTTTGGATTACAACAAGTAAAGTAAAGTAACTGCTCAATACAAGGAGTTGGGGAAAAAACCACATGGAAAAAAAGCCCCCCCTCTAACTAAGCAGATAGAATCAAGATTCAAGTTTGAAAAACTTGAAAATGTGTTGCTGCAATCTCTGTGATGTAGCAAAGCAACATGCATGATGTTCTGTGCACAGGTATCCTGGGACCTGGCATGTAGACTTCTCCATCTTCTCCCAAAATGATGATGGAAGGAAGGAGGAATGTAGCCTTTTCCTCTTGTTGGATGAAGAGGTGTATGATCCACTCTATTCTTCTGAATGTAGTGAGACTAAGCCCTTGCCATGTAGCATCTTACAGGGAGTATTGCATCTTTTTGAAAGAGGTAAGATTGCATGACATAGCACAAAGGTCTTTCCCTTCTGAGTGTCAGATGGATTTCTAGTCGTTTTCCTAGCTTCCCGCTTGGGAGTAGGGACTAGATCTAGATCTGAATCACCAGAATATCAATCTCATAAATTGATATAGCTGGATTTGCAATACTAGTGGAAACTGCAAAAGAAGTAGATGGAATGTTTTTACCTTCCCTTGCAAGTGGCTGCTGAGAGTGCACTGGTTCTGAAAATGGCATGAAGTGTGAGAACTCATATGCCTTGGAGGCATGATTTGTAGGACCTGTTATCGACTAGGCTGCACCTAGTTGGACTTTCAGTGAGCCGCCAGTAATGAACAAGATACTTGTTCATATTTAGAGTTCAAAGGTCCTTTCAGGCCTTCAGGGTCGTTTTATTTTTTGTAACACATGTTCATACCCCCTTGGGGAAATTGTAAAAAATGTCCTAGCATTTAATTTTTTATAAAAGGCTCGGCTTCCTAGACTTAAGCATCAAGCCGACTAGCCCAAAGTGTTTTTTCCCTTGGTTATTATTGGTTGTTGAACAAACGACTGATAATTTCTAAGTTTTTCACTCACACCTCTAAAGCTGGGGTAGTCATCTTGGTGTTTTGGCCTAGGGAGGTTATTAGAGCCTTCGTGTCGGTGTTTTTCAACATGCTAGGCATTTGAATTGAGTCGTATGGACATGTACTAGGTCCCCCTAGAGTTTCGTCAATTTCCGCAAAACATGTTCACTTGATTGCAACAAAAACATGTGATGAGGTACCTAAAGGGTACATTGGATTACGGCCTCAAATATGCATTTGATAGTGCGATCAGATTAACAATTATGTAGCTTCAGATTGGGCAGGAAATACTAAAGACAAAAAGAGTATTTCATGATGTTTCAGTTTTGGGGTCAGCTGTGATCTGATGGCTTCAAAAAGCTGACCAGTGTTGCTCTCAGTACAACAGAGGCTAAATATATTGCAACATGTTTAGCTTGTAGCGAAGCAGTATGGCTTCACAAGTTGTTGACATGATTGTTTGATATCGAGATAGATGTGACTTATATCTACTACGATAACCAAAGTTGCATCAAACTGTTAGAAAACCTGGTGTTTCATGACAAATCGAAGCACATAGAAATCAAGTACCACTATATCTGGCATATGGTGCAGAAGAGATCTGTAAAGCTCCAGCATGTTCTACAGAGGAACAAGTTGCTGATGTTTTGACTAAGCCTCTATCTCAAATAAAGTTTGAATATTTTAGAGACAAGCTTGGTGTAGTCCGAAAGGACCTCCCTCGTAAGAGGGAGTGATGATGATGATGTGATTTCCAGGAGCCATAGTGTGGTAGCTCAGTCTAGGATTGGTATGTGAGCCTGACAAGGCTTGTTTGATCGCATGGGGATTGGTATGTCAGTCTGATAAGGCCTTTTTAATCCTAGGGGATTGGTATGTTTGACTAGGCTTGTTTGGTTCAAAAGGATTAGCAAGTCAGACAAGGCTTATTTGGTCACCAAGTAGATTGGTATGTTTGACTAGGCTTGTTTGGTCCAAAAGGACTAGCAAGTCAAACAAGGCTTGTTTGATCTACCAGAGTGCCCACTATAGAGTTTCTCTAGATGATGATGATATTCCAACAGTCACATATTGATGTTGATGATGATGTTCCAGCAGTCACATGTTGATGTTGATGATGATGCTCCAGATGATGATGATGATGTTCCAGCAGTCACATGCTAATGTTGATGATGATGCTCTTGTTGTTGAAGATGATGATGCTCCTGTTGTTGAAGATGATGATGCTCCTGCTGCTGATGATGATGCTCCTGTTGCTGATGATGACGATGTTCCATGCTAATGCTGATGTTCTAGATATACGATGTTGTTGTTGTTCCAAAACATCCTATGACATAGATTCACCAGTCAGTTGTATAGTCCTTGTTGTTGTTGATGTTGTAGAATACCTTCCTTGTTAAGAGGGAGTGTTAAAGAAATGTAACTTCAGAAGATATTCTATTGTACTTCTATTATATTATTATTATTCCTCCTTCGGGAGATGTCCTTGATGTAATTGGTCATGTAAAAGTCTTGAGGTAAAACCTCCGTTGTAAGTTGGTTCAATAGTACCCACAAGAATATTATATAAATGTTATTTTGAGTCTCCCTAGGTAAGTTGGCCCTGTTTGGAGCAACAAGTCGACTTAATTAGGTTAAGATGTCACAAACGTGATAAGTATAAATAGAGGAGGCACTCCCCTCATTTAGACACACATGTCACACAAGCAAGTGCGCAAGAGAGAGAGAGTGAAGGAGTCTACTGGACAGAGGAAGTTGCTAGTCTTGTTCTTGGAATTGTTCATTGTACTTGGTTGAATTCTATTTCTAGGAAGTTTTGTTGGGTTTCTTCCCCAAGAGGGTTTCCCAGGATAAATCTTTGTGTTATTCTTGTGCTACTATACTTGTCTTTCTTTCAGTGATCTTAATGCTAATGGTGTAAATTGTTTAAAGATTTCATACAACCATTAAAATTCTAACATTTATCCCTAAATCAACACTCTATGCTCAAATCATGGCCTTTACATAGCAAAAAATAACCCCTTCCTTTACGGGATCTGTAGGGAACACTACAAATACTTTGAGGTGTAACATACTAGTTGTTCACTTCACATTTGGACAAGGTTTACTAGCTTGTCATGGCTCTTTTTTTACTTGATGGGAATGTATCCCTTTGTTGGATGGTTGATTGATGCTTTGGTGGCTTGATTAGGCATTGAGGAATGCATTTACAAACTCCTCCTTTTCTAATTCTTCATTGACATTGCACTTTTTTGACATATATATTTTGATGCAATTGTCTTGCATCTCAAGGTCTAGTTTGATATTGGCATTCACTTTTTGGATCTCCCTCACTTGGCACACATGTGGAAGCATTTTAATAATATTTTATGATGATGTGTCAAGGAGGTTAGAGGAGGTTGAGGTGGTTGAATTAAGTTAGTTATGGACATGTTTTCTTAACCATTTTTTATGATGTAATTGAAGGATATTTACCATTTAGGAGGAGCATGTTGTTGTAATTGTAACTTTGGAAGATATTATGATCTATGTTACTATTGTATATTGTTGTACCCCCATCGAAGATGTGTTTCCCTCCTTTTGGGATGTCATCATTATGTATCGGCACTAAGGTAAACCCTCTGTTGTAAGTTAGGGCAATAGTCCCCAGGTTAATTAAAGGAAAATGTATTTGTCCATATTCCTAGGTAGGTCAGCCCCAAGAGGTTACCTGACCCACCTAGTTAGCTGAGTTAGTTACTCAACGAAAGAATATAAATAGGGAGGCACCCTACTCATTTGACACACTCATTCACTCTCTCATGTGTGCATTAGGAGAGAGGACAACGAGGAGGAAGAGAGAGAGCCGTAGAAGACATATTGTTCTTGGGTTATTCCATCTTGTGATCTTGTCTTTGTGACAGAACTATTCTTAGGAAGTTTGTTGGGTTTTCTCCTTTATGGTTGCCTCGATGAAAATCTTTGTGTCTTGTGTATCTTGTGTATCTCTAATATCTTGTTGTGCTTGTTATTCTTTCAGATCAAGATCCTAAGGGAATTAACATAGAAAAACTAATAGAGCTTTTCCTTTGGAGGAGCCTACCAGCAATTATTTAGGAGTAGGAGGATGTCAGCTTTGATAGACTTTTTTACAATTTTCAACCATTTGTAGAAGGCCACTAGCTTCTTAACCACTTGTTTCCATAACTTGGGCATTATTCCACTTGATTTAGAGGAGGTCGCTCCACCTTAAAGGATTGATTACGGGGTTGTTTGAACAGGTTTTACTATTTATCAGGGAAGCTGCAACTTTGTGGAGGAGGTTTAGCCTAGAATATGGTGCACTAGCCCCCTATTATGGGTTGTTTTGTTGCATATCTGTTGGTTTAGATGGGGTGACAACCACTTGAAAGCACTTATTGCAGGGTATGATGGGTTGTGCATAGAGTTAGAGAGGGGACCTCCCCTTTCTATGGTTCCTTATGACAATTTGGAGGACCGTTAAGGATTTTTTCTTGGAAAGATTTAGACCTGCAGCCATATATGGAATTTCCATTACAGATTTAGAGAAGCTATGTGGAACATTTTGGAGGTATTATTGTAGCAGTTTGGTGGGCCACCTCACATATGATATATCTAGTGCATATTTCAAGGAGAAACCCTACTCTAGGGTTTTCTTTCAGCCTCATCTGGTGGAGCGCTACACATTTACATCCCCACTTGTTGGATTTTTCATGTTGTTTTAGTGTGGTTGCACCCTCTCAAGGGCCTTTTCTTGTAGATTTCTATTCTATTTGATGGAGCGTTCTACTACTTTTTGTGTATTTTTGGCATTGGAGAGTGCTTTAAGGTTTGGATAAACGCTAAAATTTAGAGTTTCACTTGGATTTACTTAGTTTATGGATCTATTGACATGTGGAGGCTAGTGTACCCCATTGGAGAGCCTACAGGCTACTAGTTTATTTTTCCCTCTTGCATGAGGATGACATGGTTGATACTTGTACATGTGGCACTAGTACACCATACTTTATGGAGTTTGTGGCATTCCTAGAAAACCCTTGATGGAAGGAGTTCTTTATAGACCACTTCCCTTGGAAACCCTACTTTGTATCTCAACCTCACCAAGTTAGGGTTTGATCAATCATGTGATCTTAACCCTTGGTGTCATATTTTGCAAGGCCCTCTTGTCTTGGTGACCTAGTGACTAGAGCTGCTCCTTTCAAATTTGAGATTATAATTGCCCATTGCTCCTGCATTTTCGGAACCCGGATCCCCTTCCACTTAGACCACAATTTGGGGACAGGATTGTTCCATTATGAGATGTTGACCAATGTTTATTAGATTATGAGTTTCCATTTATGTTGTAGGAAACTTGGCCCCCCCCACATTTCCAGCACGTTTCCTGATGAAAACTTGGAAACCCGTACCGTATGGCAGGGAAACCCGTTTCCAATTGATGGGGACCGTTTCGCGTGTTGGAAACTCGTTTCCTTAAATCAGAAACTCGTTTCCAAATCGAATTTCACTAAAATCCCGCGTTTCCTTCCACGGTCTGCCTAAAACACTTGTTTTTTTAATTTTTTTGGTTTTTGCCTTTTTCGGCTAAGGTTTTAGAGGCTTACGAAATGTTCTTTATGCCTTGGGTTTGTTATAAAATAACATGCATGCCTTTTTTTGCCATCACGGCTTATCCCCAACGCTCATTGGCAACTCATGGTCCATTGGCATAACTAACGTTGCATTGCCATAGCTCAAGGCTTATGGTTCATCATCACGGATCTTTGGCTTTTAGTGTATACATTATCTTGGGCAGGACGGCTCATCCTCACGGCTCTTTGGCAGCCCACGCCTCCATTTCCAGCTCATGGTGGTGGTGCAAAGGTCACGGTGGAGGCTCAAGAAGTGGACACGATGTTGGCAGCTGGTTGGGTTGCAGAATATTGACAGTGTGGTCACGGTGGTGCCATTTTGTTTTGCAAATTGGTGGAGGATGAAGATGAGCTCGGGCATGATGACTATTAGTCTTCGGGCTTCAGCTCATGTTTTCTTTATATTTTCATTGTTCATGTTAATGTAGTATTGTACTTGTAGCCTCATATATAAAGGTTGATTTTGGAAGCTAGATATATATGTATTAGCGGCTTAACCTCATTTTGAAGGTTGTTTTTTGGCTATTTCCACTTGCATTATGGAATCGTTTATGGGTAAAATCATTGTGTTGT
>LPNX010418413.1:186613-220693 GCA_001517045.1 Pseudotsuga menziesii
GTTTCCATCCACTCTTTTAACTCTTTCACCTCTTAAATTTGAGTTAACAATTTCTTCCCCATTATGGTGTCTTCACATGGGTGAATGCCTCTCCCATTTCCTAGATTCCACAATAGATGATTTGAATGATTGGAGTTGCTACTTTACATGATTTCTAGGTTGGAGGCCTTTTCTCCTCTAGAAGGGGTTGATCAAGACCCTTGATACAAGAGCTCCACAAATACTTTTTATGAATGGCCCTCTTCCACCATGAACTCTTTTTCATCAATAGCCTCTAGAGGATTTTTGCCCCCATTGCAAAACCAATTTATTAAATTAAATCTTTTAAAATTACTCTTACCTCCTTGCCGATGATATTTATCGATTCTCTCCCAATGCTTGTGAAAATCTGTAAGGGGCTAGCAATATTGAACTTTGGTATAATGGAAGAGAAGAGAGCATTGCTTTAATCAAAACGATTGTCCGCTAGGTTGAGCCATTTTGTCCCCATGGCTACATTTTCCTTTGTATCTTCTTAGTTATACCTTGCCAGAAGTTTTCCTTTGGAAATCCAATCACAACGGGGATTCCTGTTGATGTTTGAGCGAAATTGGAGATGCTTGAACTTTAAAACTTTTATTGATCAGTTTCAGCACGTATGATTCTTGTAAATCAACCACATATATATATCAGGCACATATATCAACCATATATAAATCTCATAAATAAATAAACCATATAAATCAATCAACCATGAGCAACAAGATATACCCTGGGAAAACCCTTCAAACATGGAGGATGAAAAACCCAACACTTCTTCAAGTATGATAGATAGATTTGCAGAGAATGGTTTACCACACATAAGCAGATTGCCCGATAAGAGATATCACCATAACAATAGAGAAGCGAGATCCAATATAACCTTACAAAAACAACTATATGCAACTTTGTTGAACTTGCCATATGCCTAGCATATTAATAAGAGGCCAAAAACCCTAGCATGAGGAAGGTAGCACATAGGAGGCTCAATAAACACACTAAGAGCACCATATAGTGCAATTCACAAGGAGGAGCTAACTAGAACCCCCTCCATGCAAACATTAGTGCCCTTCCTTTCCTCAATTAGCTTTAAATGAATGTTCACCGACTTGAACTGAAAGTGAACCAACTTGAACTGAATGTTAACTGACTTGAACTGAATGATAACTTACTTGAACTGAATGTTATCTGACTTGAACTCAATCTTTAACTGACTGTTGATCACTTAGTTAACAGGCTAACTAAAGTGTCATCAATGCTTCACTCTTAGTGTCATCCATGCACTATTTCTATTATTAACTTTTGCATGCTGATTGATGAACATGAAGCTCTTCTTTACTTAACTGATTACATTCATTTATAGTTCAACTGATGCTTTGACTTGTTGAAATATTAACAAGGAAAGATGCAAAAGAGTAATTTTGCATAAAAGTGAAATTAGGGTTTTGGTAACCTAATTTCTCAGTGACTTATAAAAGGAAGTCTAACTGTTTAGTTTACAATGCTTCTTGAGCAGAGAGGGAGAGAGTTCATCCTCACAGGATTATGGAGCAGAGTTACACGTATCAAGGAAAGGGCACATACTGCCGGAACAACTGGGAGTGCATTCCTGAGGAAGCAGAGAGGACAGATCTTTAGAGATTGAAGAGTCCTTTCTCCTATACAGTATCAGAAGAATTTTAGTGAGCAGATTCAATGTTTGAAGAACAGCAGCAACAGCAACATCGTGAGCAGCTGGAAGAAGACGTGAGCAGCAACACGTCACATGTGTGGGACGTGAGGGAGCTGCTGCACATCTGCTATTGGGGCAGAGAGGGCCCAAAGAGTTGTGGGTTTTTCTTCAGTGACTTAGAAAAGACTTTCAGCGATCAGTCAGAGTCATATTGATAGCAAATAAACTAAGTTTTGACTCTGAGGAGTGAGGACACAGTTGTACAGTTGGGGCACGTATTTAGTGCTAGAGGACGTTTTTCTACCTTCAAATCCAAGCATAGTAGAGCAAATAGTTGAGAGAGCATTCTTTAGAGAGCTAGATAGAGAGTACACCCTCTATCATAAAAAAATTCAATCATAGGTTTCCAAACCTATTCCAAACACATCCCTCCAAGAAGCTATGTATCCAAGCACATCCTTCCGAGGAGCCAGGTACATCCAAGCACATCCTTCCGAGGAGCCACGTACACCCAGTACATCCTTCTGAGGAGTTATGTATCCCAAACACATCCTTCCAAGAAGCTATGTACTTCGAGGGTGTACTTTCATCATCTTACCTGCGTTACATACAAGTATGCAGTTCACATGAGATGTCATCGTAAAATTTTAATCATAGATTTTCAAATCTATTTCATGCACACATGATTTCCCAAATATCAAACGATCAATAACATTGATAGTCAAATAAAAATCTAAGTTCACAATTATGCTTCCTGCAGAAAATCATATTTTTTTGCAACCATGAGGCCATCCTCCTATTGTTTGGCTTTTGCAAGTGGGAGCACTTATCCCCTACTTACACCTGCTTGTCCCAAAACCTGGACATTCACATACAACATGTCATCCTGACACAATTTTAAATCAGCTAAACAGTCACAGTTAGCAACGGGAAACTTCAAACATCAAGCAATGCAAGACAAGCATATGCATTGTTAGCATGATTCAAAACCATCACAGGAGATCACAGTCTCCCAGAATCCACAAAAAAAATTGGAATCTGAAGTTTCAAAATTTGTTCTCAGTCATGAGATCCTTCTCATGGCACACGACAACTTCCTGCCCTGGGTTTCATTGGGCACCACCATACTGCTATGCTTAGGTCATTCTACTTGTAGTATTCAGGAAGTCCTCATATGTATGCCCATACAGACAAGGGCCATTTCCTCATGGAACTACAAGTTCACATGCAGGCTTCCTCATCCTATACATAGACTCCACTTTACCTATAGAATATTCTAGAGTGAGCTTCCTGCAATGTCTTGCAAGTCCCACAAAAGATCTTACATCTATTAACTTCTTGGAGCAGGCCAACTTATCATGGCCTCAATCTTTTTAGGGTCTACAAATATTCCTTTGTCTGAGATAATGTGACCCAAATAATGAATTCCATCTTTATAGAAGTCACATTTGCTCAACCCTGCATACAACTTATGCTTCCTGAGCAATTTCAAAGTCAACCTCAAATGTTCACATGTTCTTCCTCATTCTTAGAATAAGTAAGAATGCCATCAAGGAGGACAAGGACTAACCTGTCCAGAAACTTACTGAAAACATTATTCATGAAGCACATGAATGTAGCTGGTGCATTTGTGAAACCAAATGGTACCACCACAAACTCATAAGATCCATACCTTGCTCTGAAGGTTGTCTTATGAATATCTTCATCCTTGATTTTTACCTGATGGTAACCAGACCCCAAGTCAATCTTGGAAAATACCTTTGCTCCTCTCATTTGATCAAAGAGGTCATCACTTCTAGGCAAAGGATACTTGTCCTTCACAGTGACTTTGCTCAGCTGTCTACAATCAATACACAACCAGAGTGTACCATCTTTATTTTTCACAAATAGGAATGGTGTTCCCCAAAGAGACACACTTGGCTTGTTATACTTCTTTTCCCACAACTCTTGCAGCTGGAATGCCTTTCACAACCCTTAGGTTTCCTTCTTCATCCAAGCACTCAAAAGTCTTGTTGTAACAATCAAGCTTTGCTCTATGTGCTTCTAACCAATCCATTACAATCAAAATGTCATAAGAACCAAGTGGTAGAACATTCAGATCTTCATAAGTGACCGACCATTCATAACCAATGGACATTTCCTTACCACCTTACTGACCTTCTTCTTGGTTTCAGTGGCTAGTTGGACTAACCATGATATTCTATGCTTTGACTTCTTTAAAGTGCACATCTCAACAAGTCCAGGGGTGGCATAGAAATCTCACCCTCAACTTCCACCACAGTTGAGTTGTGACCTTCTCGGTGGTCTTCTAACACAACACAAATTTTAGGAATGGTCCTTGCTTCCTAACCCATAGTTTCAGCTTCTTGGGTGCTAGGGACTTGACCCTCAGTCCTATTCTCAAATAAACAATTCCTGTGCAAATGGGGTCCTTCACATCGCCAACATTTGAGTGGTTTCTTTGGCTTTTTCCTCATCACTCTGGTTGGCTCAATCACAGCTTGTGATGGCTGTCTTTGCTGCTTCAGGAGGTGAGAAGGTTTAAAACCTTTCTTCCTTGGGTTAAGCTTCTCATTCTTCTCGTGGGAATTTCTTCTACTCCCTTCTATCTTTGCTTACTGATGCCCACAGTTTATTTGCCTTTGGAGGTCTGCCAAACTCTGTGGTATGATTGTACTCAACTGGTTTTGCTCTACCAGAGCCTTGACCATCCTATTATTTTCTTCCTTTCAACCCTGCAAAATCTTGTTCAGGAACACCATTGTTAGCTGCACAAGATTCTCAGGAATTATAAATTTCTTACCTACATTTGGAAATAACATATCCTTTGCTTTCACAACAAAGACTGTCTCATCGAGACGGGTCGAGGGCAACGTCCTCATTTTTTTTTTAAATCTTCCATTTTTGCGCAATTTGGCGCATAACCTCACTGTCATTTTTCACTTTTTTGGCACCTTCAGATCCCACTGAAAACCTGTCAAAAATCTTTGTTTCGGCTAATTTTTCTATATTCCTCCAGTCGGCAAACCTCACCAAAGTCTTTCGACATTTCGTCTCAACTCACCCTTCTCCTTCCGACATGTCGACAAAACTCGTCATTTCCTTCAGATCGGCAAAACTTGTCAAACCTTTCGACGTGTCTCCGATCGACAAAAACTTGTCAAACCTTCCGACGTGTCGGAAAATTTCCAGAATTTCTTTCGATCGGCAAAAACTTTCCAACTTGCCGTCGTGTCGGAAAAATTCCAAAATTTATTTCGATCGGCAAAAACTTTCCAGCTTGTCGCCGTGTCGGAAAATTCCAAAATTTCTTTCAATCGACAAAAACTTGCCAAACTTGTCGACGTGACAGAAAAATTCTGATTTTTCTTCTGAAATGGAATTTTCAACACTTAGAAAATTTTGAAAAAATTTTCTTCTTCCTTTCATCGACGAAAACTCAACTTTCCACTCGACCGTATCGGCTGAAACTTAACTTCCCACCCGACCATATCGGCTGAAACTTCGCAAGTTTTTTGACGTGTGTCGACGAAACTCAGTCGACGTACCAGCAAAACTCATCGATTTTTGCCGATTTTTCAACACTAAGAAAATTTCCTGAAAATTCTCTTTGTCTTCGTGTCGGCTCGACTCATCCCTTTCACATCGACATGCATCGGCTCAAATCAATCTTTCACGTCGACATGCATCGGGTCAACTTTGGCTAACTCAGCCAACACAGTCAACACTCCAACGCTTAGAAAAATTTCAAAATGTTTTCTTCCTCGTCGATGCATTTTAGACTTTCACGTTGACATAGTTGCTACAAGCCTCGTCGGCTCGTCTCACCTAACTCAGTCTACATGTGTCGGTTCAACTTGGCTAACTTGGCCACTGTCTGTCCTAGTAGCCACACATAGCACTCTAGATCTTTCACGCCTACTACTGGCCACTTCTATCCTACTAGCCACACATAGCACACTAGTCAATAATATATTATAGTTTTTCATTATGTTAGACTCAGTACATGGGTTCCAGCCCATAGTTTAGGGCCAACCTCAGTTTTCTAGTGCAGGTTTGATCTAACCCCAATACGATTTAAAGGCGTGAAATGTTGAAGATGATATACAATTCTATTGTCCCTCATGTCTTATTGAGAGGATAGTCATGTCTATATTCAACCTAAAACATAAGTAATACATAGAATGGATTGAGGCAATGATTGGAGGCTTGGCACACAGTTGCAAAATATTCCAATAACTCTAACTTTCACGAGTAGTGGAAATATGAAGTTCCCCACATCCACGATTGGAAGAGGCTCTTTGAAATCCATATTAAATCAATTTTCCCAAGAAATCCAACCTCGATAAAAGGTTGCAAAATCAGAAAGTCTGCTATTTCACGATTTGATGATGCAGTTTGAAACCTATCTTGAAATGCTCTGCTGGTTAACACATATATGAAATCCATCTTGAAATGCTCTGTTGGTTAACACATATATGCGCTGCAATTGGTAGATGCTTCTTTCCAACATGACCAGGAGGATGAGCACTAGCCTCTTAAGTACCTTATCTTATCCTCGATTACCATTGTTAGTTTGGGAATTCAAATTCTGCAAATTTCGGATATATAATGCATAGTTATTGTCTTACTGCACTTATGGTAGCACTCTGAGTTGTTAAAAATCATGAGTGTAACACCTGCATGCCTTGAGAAGTTGGGCTCTTGCCTATGTAGCATTTGAAGCCAAAGGAGGTTGGCAAAAATTGTGTTTTTTCACTTGATGAGTTGGGTTTCTCTTTATTGTTTTGTTGCATTTACGTTGTAAATATTCTAACCATTTTCAATTTAGTTATAGGTGCACCACTGTTTTCTTATGGTTATACATTGTTGTAGATAAGTGGATTGTTTGTTTGCCCCTTTTCATGAATAGGGCGAAAAGAAATGGCCCAGTATCAGCCAGATGAGTATGATTATGCGGCGGATGATTCTGATGAAGATTTAGAAGATGAGTATCCCAACCAAGGTATAGGTGATGCAGATTCAGAATCAGATGATGATTATGAGGTGGTGAGTAAACCCTATTGCCTAAATTTCCTTAACTTTTCTTCATTTATTAATTTCTAATTTGTTTGGCAACTCCCTTGCATTTTCTTTGCAAATAGATTTGGCTTTGATTGGAAAGATTTATAATGGTTATCAAGATAAAGGTTGTACATTTAAGCTTGCAATAATGGAACCAATCAATTTGATACTCTTAAGTTTTCTTTTGCATGCTTATCATAATAAATTTTATAAGTTTATTCTGGCAATAAAGCTGAGCAATCAATTTGATATTCTTGCACCAATTCTTGAGTTTCCTTATGCTTTTACTTTGATATTTTTCCACATGACACTTCATATGTAGTTCCCTATTGGACAGATAACTTGACCAACTGACACATCTGCAGTGGAATCCAGAAGAGGAAAATATATTCAAGGAATACTTTAGGAGAGGATTAACTTTAAAAGAGAGAAATATAGAGAAACTCAGTTAGAGAAGTACAAAAATGATGAGAATCTGCCACAAACTCATGATGAACTAGGTAAAGGTTGGCATAGCCTTGTAATTGGAAAAATGTTGTTTTCGATCAGTAGAAAAACAGTTTCTTATGTACTTTTCTTTTGTTTTAACACTCTATACTTTCATTTATATCTTTTCATCTTTTGTATTTAGGAGTTATATTGGCACTCCTACCTTTCGATGTTAACTGGATGTATTTTCCGGTGATTTGTGATTAAGTTGTGATGGACTAAGTTATTTCTTTTGACTATATCCTTATATTTTACTTATGTAGAGGTGTGTAAAAGAACTCAAAAAGGAGGGAATTTCTATGGATTTTGCTACAATAGAAGATCAGTGAAGTCTACAAGTGTACACTTTCAGGTGATTTGCAATCTCAATCCCAGATGCAGATATGAATGTTGGGAGCTTGTTTACAATTTTTATGAAGGCCATAGCGTTTATGATTAATGCCTTATGTGTTAAATTTTCCTACTTTGGAAGTTGTTCCCCTAAGTGATTCTGCCTAAGTTGGGGTCAAGTTCACACGACGTTTGAGATGAGCATTAAATGCACTTTATGGATTAAAGTGCACTTCAAGTAAAACATTAGAAGGGTGGTGGAATGAAACTTAATTTGTGGAGAGAAAAGGAGAATTATCTCATCCATTCATCTAATTCAATATGGGCCCTTGGATTAGATGGCCTTTCATTTACCCCAAAGAATTTTTATTTAAAGACAAACTGTCCATGTGAAGAGGCAATTCGACTTGGATATTTGGGAGAAAGATCGACTTCTTGAGGAATAGAGAAGGATGCAACAGCAGAGGAGTTTTGGCACGATTCCCAAAAGATTGTACAACAATTAATGCACAACACAAATCCCAAGAACATGCTAGGCACGAACTATGCATTGCACAATTGCATTTATTGCAAAGACCATACAAAAGGAATTCAATTTTCAGCATTTACTTATGGGCATGCAATTCGAGGAGCATAAGGCACAAATTTTGAGGTAGTAAATGTGTACAACAATGGGCACAAATTTCAAGGCATGAACAACTGAGAACAAGCACGAAAATTGAGGACTGTACAGTCCTTATGTCAGTCAGTACGCCATGTAAGAGGCATGATTTTTGAGGAGGTTGGGGCTGCACAAATTTCAAGCCAGTTTGTAACACAGTTTTCGAGACACTGCTGAGTTGGTGGTTGAGATAAGTTTGTCTCAGACTTTGAATTTTTTGCTATCCATTCAAATTTGAAAGAAATAAAATTTCCTTCCTCTCTCAAACGGGTTTTCCCATTCTCTGTTTTGCCTGGGCAATTTGCCGAAAAAGATTGTGTCTGAAATTTTCATGGTGTGCAATTGTTTGTAAATTTTTTGCCTGAAAATGTGATGTTCATACTGTGTTTTAAGTCTGAAATTTTTGGTGAAATACAACTCATTTACAACACTTAAATAAACTGGGTTAGACATTAAATTCTGATAAAATTTGACTTGAAACCGGGCTGCGTTTGAACCTCAAAAACTTACATTATGTATGAATGGCCTGAAGTGTAATAAACTTATCACACATTAAGAAATATTACGTGTAGTGTTTACTACAATTTCTTATCTTTTGTGTGCTCCTAGTCGTGAAGCTATGTTTGATTCATTAGTGATAAGTTGCAGAAGGAGACATGATGCATCATTTTTTGAAATTTTGTTGGATTAGCATTGTGCTTCGGTGGTGCAAGATGTGATGATCTTTTATTGGTCTTAGTTAGCTCCTTTTGGAAAACTCAAAACACCTTCTTGATCATTTGCGTCATTTCAAAGTTCTCGTCGACTGTATTATCTTGTTTGTTATTGTTATCACATATATAGTAGTCGGGCTACCATATTCTATTTTTCAGATTCCAGTACACTTTTTCAGCCAGTTCCCTTACATATGAGATGCTGAGATGAGCATCCATGATGGATCATTTTTTATGATGGACTATAGTACTCAACCATGCCATGACTGAGTCTCAGGACACTCAGATTTGAGGACTGATGTAGTCATTTAGCCATTTGCAGAGCAGTCAGTAGTGCCCAGAGTTGCATCAGTAGTTTCTCATTGGAGAGATGTTGGTTCATATTTATTATTTACATGCATATGGCTCGGCATATATTATCTTGTGTTATGGTTATTATTGCTCCTATACTCATTCTTGCGACATGTCTTAGCATCTAGTGTCATGATCTGGCGGTCATATAAATATGTGGACTTGGATGAATTGATATTATGTATGTATGTCCCTACTTAGACCTGGAAGTTCTTGACCCATACTCATTGGTTTTACTCTCCTTAAGGAGAATAGAGGTGATCATTCCCACCATACTTTGGCTTGCTAGTGTTGGTTTCATTGTTCACTATCTCCACCAATCCATTACCTTTTAGTTATGTTTCCAACCCGACCTATTACTTGACTTGTGGCATGGAGGACCTTTCCCCACTAGAGCCTCTTTGTTGTACAAGCTTCCCTATTTATTTGTGTCTTGGCTCTGAGTTGCCTAGGTTGTGTCGGCTAAACCTGAAACAAGTAGCGCTGCCATCAATATAATGTATTTGGAAATGAAATGAATATCTTATGAAAATGCCCATTCATGAAAAGTAGTGTTTTTAAACATACATGAATGCAAGGCAAGCCTAATGAAATTGGCTTTGAAGTATATTGAAACGAATATCTTGTGAAAAAACCATTCATGAAAAGTATTGTTTTTAAACATACATGAATGCATAAAGCCTAAATAATAAAAATCCGTGTAATAAATGCATGGACCAAGGCTATGGAAATTCAAAGGCCCAAAAAGCAATGGTTCTTAAAAAGTTATATCTAAATATTGTTGGCCTCATTTGTATTTGATTTGGAATGTGAACATTTGGCAAGGTGAATAAGCACCTCTGAACGTAACTTATCCATTTGTGAGACATTGCCATCCCCTGCGTTGTTGCTTGTCCGGCATATGCTAGAGTGAGTATCCCCTTTCCATATCCAAAGTGTCACAGTGTCGAGTTGGTAGTTACCCTTCAACCTAGCCTTTTGATTTTAGCCTTCACCCTTCACTAGCAAATTGATTACAACTATGAAGTGAGTATGGTCTTGAAAGTCTGGTCTAAGTTGTAGTAAATTAATGAAACTCTATATTTGGTTGATAAATCTCCAGTGAAATGATTGCTACTTGTTATAATTGTTATTTGAATGATTTGTAGAGCATGTCTTAACCTTTAAACACTTGCAGCAGATGGATGTTAGCCTGGGTTATATTATTGATCATTTACAGATTATTATTTTTATCTGCCTGGGCATATTGGATATTATTCTTGATCATGGAGAGATCTATAGGGTGTATGAGTATGCACCTTAGATGGATTTGGACTCCTTGAGTCCATTGAGATGGCTTGTTTTCAGTTCTGGGCAGTTACAGTGATGATTTGTCTCGGTGTACCATTCTGGTGCAGTTTTGCCACACTGAATGGCTTGTCAGAGCAGAAAGATGATGTGTTTGGTTCTCCTAGGGAATTGTATGAGGAGGGGTTGGTCCAACCACTTGTTCTAACCATATTACCCCCTCCCAGAGAGCTTGGTGGGCTCATTTTGATAATGCTGGCACTCTAGGAGGTAGTTTTGGCCATATCATGTATCTCGAAGCAGATTTAAAATAATAAAAATGGCTACTGAAGAATTCGATTTGGGCTACTGAGGCAAGGAAATGGCATGGGATGAGTTTTGATGATGAGTGTGATGTCTTCCACTCCTCCAGTAGTTTCAGCACTTGGATGGACCCACATCCATCTCTTCGGCATATTTTGTTATTTTCTGGAGCTTTTGGAGGCTCACGATTTCTTCAGAGAGACACTATTTTGCATTTAAAAAGTTATATTAGTTTTATCGTGCCATGGGGACACACTAGGGGAGTTAATTAATACCCCCATGAACCCACCATGAGCTTTATTTATTTTTTTATTGAGTGGGACCCCCTCTCCTAGGGTGATTTGGTCCATTGATATATTATATTATTGTATTGATCCATGTACTCTATGTTGAGCTCATCTCAACCTGTGATTAGAACATTTTGATCTTTTAATCTTAGCCACTCATTTGAAAATTCGTTATGATTTTGGTATCTCTCGTTCCTATTTAAAGGAGAGAGCTTCTCATTTGTAAGGGGTCTTTGGCTCTTGGATCTGGATAATAGAAAAACTATTTTTGTGGAAATTGTTGGATCTCCTTTGCATCTGGTGTTCTTTGATGGTGATTGGAAAATCTATTGCTTCCTAGCATTTGGGTATTTGTTGTGAGATCTATATTTTTTGGGAAACATTGTTTTGTCTACAGGAAGGCAACTTCACTTGGGCATTTTTGCAGGGGTTCCTCAACTCGCTTGGCTTGGCTTCGCTTGTATTAGGGGGTTTTCATTAGTATCATTGTGATCTTTGATTTCATCTTGTTGTTTTTCTGTAGCATTTATTCTTTTCTTTTGACGCATCAAATCTGATATGGTTGATGTTTGTTGTGCAGGAGAGAGGGAACATTGGCTTCCTTGGGAAATCATTTTACATAGAGGCTTCGTCCAAATCTTCTCAAATTGATCGAGACAGCATAGATCATAATCATCAAGGCATCTACAAGGTTTTGCAGGTAAGATCTGCAGGTTAGTTCTGCTTCTCTTGATCTCAATCCATTGGCATCTTCATTTTCATGTTAAAACCCTAAATATAAAAAATAAAAAATATTATAGATCAAACCGCTTGGTCTCTTGGCAAGCCATTTCATGGTTTTGTAGATCGGGTCAAGCCCTAAGTATTAGGATTATTAATCATCCCTTGTCCAATTTGGCCATATGTCTAAATCAGGAGTCATGTCTAAATCGAGAGTCCATCCAGTCTAT
The DNA here is from genome assembly GCA_001517045.1 of Pseudotsuga menziesii. Classification (NCBI taxonomy): domain Eukaryota; kingdom Viridiplantae; phylum Streptophyta; class Pinopsida; order Pinales; family Pinaceae; genus Pseudotsuga; species Pseudotsuga menziesii. The sequence continues at coordinate 198,739 of LPNX010418413.1, forward strand.
TTTTAGTCACTAGCACCATCGGGTCCACTTGGCCTAATTGGGGCACATGTTTCAGTTACTAAAGTGTGGGGAACACTAATTGAGGCCTACTGCCACTGATTTCACTTGCATGCATCACTTTAGGAGCCTCCTAGACCAATCCCTACAATTTAGGAGCCACTGGGAGTGCCGAAACCAGCCAAGGTCAGTTTAGTTGAGTTGGTGACTAGTCAAGCTAAGTTAGGAGTTAGTTTCATTCAATTAGTGCTAGGTTTGTATGGCTACATGCAGGAGGGGCGCATTTCTCACCTACCACAGTCAATTAGCCTTAGTCAACACTGGATGTAACACTTGAGTTGTGTTTTAGAACTCCGATGAACTCCGGTTATGGTTTAGACAAGGTCAGTTAACTATTGAGTACAGTGATTTAGACAAGGTCTTAGTTACCTACAGTCAAGTAGAGTCTAATCAATTCGAATTTCCTAATGTGGATTCGAATTGCATGTGGCTATTTAAGCCATTGTACTTCATTGTAATTACCATCTAATTACTCTTGGATTAATGAAAAGCATTCACAACTGCAAGCCATTTTTGCACTGTTTCATTCTTCAATAACTGAGTAAATTCTGTGATCTATCTTGTGAGTTGTGTGTTTGTTCACAGATCTATGTGCTCAATTTAATACTAAGTGGTTCCTCCTAGATGTTTTGCTTAGGTGACTCCTTTTGGCCTAAATCCCAAGGCACTGCTCTCTAAACCCTATCACTACCCTTCATGTTGCCTCCTCCTCTTGCGTTTGATCTTTTCCTTATGGTTCGGGCACTTTGACAATGTTATACCTTCTTTCGAGTCTATCCTGTGGTACTAGAGAGCCCCAATCCTGTTCTTACCCTTCCTGCATTGGTCACGTTTCCCAAGGAAGTGGATATCGTCGTCCTTTGCTAGTACCTTGATCCTAGATCTAGTAATAGGCTCATAGGTCATTTGTATTTCGAACTTGGATCAAATTTCACATCTCATAAACCCCTGATCCAAGCCCTAATCCACCTTGTGACTTTATCCATAGATCTAGGGTTTACTCCACCTTACACCTTACGTACTTCAACTTCATTTAATTTGATCTGGTGTTTTGGTCTAATCTCTCATGTCGGGAGTAGATCTGGGTCTCCCCCATTGTTGTCTTGGGCTAAGACAACATCAAGTGAAGTTTCCTCGATTGGGGTGACAACCATCCATTTGGGAGTCAAGGCTATCTTGGTTCCGCCTCTTTAGTTGCCCATCCCTCTACCGTCCATCCTGGATCCACCTTACAGAGGCAACTACAAGTTTGGTGATAACAATTATATTGTCTCATACTGTGTCAGTGTTGTATTTACACAAGGGGGCATTAGTTTCAGTGAGTCTAGTGTTTCTTTAGTGCCTTCAGGAAATCAACCATGCAATTTGTTTTGATTAATTGCATCCCTTTGGATGTAGAGAAAACAATTTTGGATGGTTTGCATTTGTCATTTTTCAATTTTTTTATTTCCGTGAAATATTTTTCTATCACTAGAGTTCATTACCAGAATTTTTCCAATGGCCTCAAGTGTTAGGGGAGTTTTAGTAAATGGCGAATGTCTTCCCAAGACCTTACAGTTGCATTGTGCTATTTGTAGGAGCGACTAATTTTCTTTTGAAATTATTTATAGGCAGAGGCAGTTTGTAACGTCAGGCACCATGAACTCTAGTTGTTGTCTATTTGAACTTAAGGGTACTTTATGGTTCTGGATTTAAAATTTTCATTTCTATAACATGCAGGGCATTTGATAACGGAATAGTTTTTCTGTTATCTATTTGAACTTGCAGCAAAGCTTGGGAGAGTGCAATCTCCATATTAGTTTTGCATAGCATCAAAAGCAAAATCTTTTCCTCTTTCTGCCCTTGACGAAGTAGAGAGGCGTCCCTATCACTACCCTTCGTGTTGCCTCCTCTTGTGTTTGATCTTTTCCTTGTGGCTCGGGCACTTTGACAATGTTATACCTTCTTTCGAGTCTATCCCGTGGTACTAGATAGCCCCAATCCTGTTCTCACCCTTCATGCATTGGTCACGTTTCCCAAGGCAGTGGATATCGTCATCCTTTGCTAGTACCTTGATCCTGGATCTAGTAATAGGCTCATAGGACACTTGTATTTCGAACTTGGATCAAATTTCACATCTCATAAACCCCTAATCCACCTTGTGACTTTATCCATAGATCTAGGGTTTACTCCACCTTACACCTTATGTACTTCAACTTCATTTGATTTAATCTGGTGTTTTGGTCTGATCTCTCATGTCGGGAGTAGATCTGGGTCTCGCCCATTGTTGTCTTGGGCTAAGACAACATCAAGTGAAGATTGCCTCGATTGGGGCGAAAACCATCCATTTGGGAGTCGAGGCTATCTTGGTTCCACCTCTTTAGTTGCCCATCCCTTTACCGTCCATCCTAAATCCACCTTACAGAGGCAACTACAAGTTTGGTGATAACAGTTATATTGTCTCATACTGTGTCAGTGTTGTATTTACACAAGGGGGCATTAGTTTCAGTGAGTCTAGTGTTTCTTTAGTGCATTCAGGAAATCAATCATGCAATTTGTTTTGATTAATCGCATCCCTTTGGATGTAGAAAACACAATTTTGGATGGTTTGCATTTGTCATTTTTCAGTTTTTTTATTTTTGTGAAATTTTTTTCTATCACTAGAGTTCGTTACCAGAATTTTTCCAATGGCCTCAAGTGTTATGGGAGTTTCAGTAAATGGCGGGTGTCTTCCCAAGACCTTATAGTTGCATTGTGTTATTCGTAGGAGCGACTAATTTTCTTTTGAAATTATTTATAGGCAGAGGCAGTTTGTAACGTCAAGCACCATGAACTCTAGTTGTTGTCTATTTGAACTTAAGGATTCTTTATGGTTCTAAATTTAAAATTTTCATTTTTATAACATGCAGGGCATTTGATAATGGAATAGTTTTTCCGTTATCTATTTGAACTTGCAGCGAAGCTTGGGAGAGTGCAATCTCCATATTAGTTTTGCATAGCATCAAAAGCAAAATCTTTTCCTCTTTCTGCCCTTGACGAAGTAGAGAGGCGTCCTTATCACTACCCTTCATGTTGCCTCCTCTTGCGTTTGATCTTTTCCTTGTGGTTCGGGCACTTTGACAATGTTATACCTTCTTTCGAGTCTATCCTATGGTACTAGATAGCCCCAATCATGTTCTTACCCTTCCTGCATTGGTCACGTTTTCTAAGGCAGTGGATATCGTCATCCTTTGCTAGTACCTTGATCCTGGATCTAGTAATAGGCTCATAGGTCACTTGTATTTCGAACTTGGATCAAATTTCACATCTCATAAACCCCTGATCCAAGCCCTAATCCACCTTGTGACTTTATCCATAGATCTAGCGTTTACTCCACCTTACACCTTACGTACTTCAACTTCATTTGATTTAATCTGGTGTATTGGTCTGATCTCTCATGTCGGGAGTAGATTTGGGTCTCCCCCATTGTTGTCTTGGGCTAAGACAACATCAAGTGAAGATTGCCTCGATTGGGATGACAACCATCCATTTGGAAGTCGAGGCTATCTTGGTTCTGCCTCTTTAGTTGCCCATCCCTCTACTGTCCATCCTGGATCCACCTTACAGAGGCAACTACAAGTTTGGTGATAACAGTTATATTGTCTCATACTGTGTCAGTGTTGTATTTACACAAAGGGGCATTAGTTTCAGTGAGTCTAGTGTTTCTTTAGTGCATTCAGGAAATCAATCATGCAATTTGCTTTGATTAATCGCATCCCTTTGGATGTAGAAAAAACAATTTTGGATGGTTTGCATTTGTCATTTTTCAATTTTTTTATTTCCGTGAAATATTTTTCTATCACTAGAGTTTGTTACCAGAATTTTTCCAATGGCCTCAAGTGTTAGGGGAGTTTCAGTAAATGACAGGTGTCTTCCCAAGACCTTATAGTTGCATTGTGTTATTCGTAGGAGCGACTAATTTTCTTTTGAAATTATTTATAGGCAAAGGCAGTTTGTAACGTCAGGCACCATGAACTCTAGTTGTTGTCTATTTGAACATAAGGGTTCTTTATGGTTCTGAATTTAAAATTTTCATTTTTATAACATGCAGGGCATTTGATAACGGAATATTTTTTCCGTTATCTTTTTGAACTTGCAGCGAAGCTTGGGAGAGTGCAATCTCCATATTAGTTTTGCATAGCATCAAAAGCAAAATCTTTTCCTTTTTCTGCCCTTGACAAAGTAGAGAGGCATCCTTGTCGGGGTTTCACATAAAAGGGTCTTTGGGGGATGATCGTCCTCTGCTTTGTTGAGTTATGGTGTAACTCAAGATGTCCTCCATGCAGACTGCCTAGCATGGAGGCACTCAAGCAGGAGGGTCAAGTGTCAGATGCACTCTGCCATGTGTCATGGATCTAGCTGTGGCGACATGCAGTGTATCAAGTCACCTTTGCCAGTTACATGCAAAAGTGCATGCATGCAATTTTGCAACAGTTTGATTTTTGGCATCAAAAGTGAAATTAGGGTTTTGGAACCAAAAGTGAAATTAGGGTTTTGGAACCCTAATTAAGGTTGGTGACCTAATTTCACGTTAACTTATAAAAAGGCAGCAAGGGTGCAAGAGAATATTATCTTTTGTGTGTATCAAGAGATCAGAGCAGCAATTGATCAAAGGAGGGCGAACCATTTGAGAAAGCTGGGGGTGCATTCCTGAGGGCAGTGAGAGGTCAAATTGTCAGAAAGGGAGGGGATCTATCATCTGGGTAGTGAGAGAGAGAGTCTTCATTGAGCATCTTTAGAAACTGAAGAGCAGTAGCAACAACGACAGAGTGAGCAGTTGGAGGAGGACGTGAGTAGCAACACGTCACACATGTGGGAGGCTGAGAGGGCCTAGAGAGCTGAGGGTCTTCTTCAGTGACTAAGGATATGTCTTCAGTGATCAATAAGAGACTGACTGAGTTCAAAATAACTGGGACGTTTTTCAGTGATTAAGGATGTAGTTCACCTTCTAGAGCCAAGCAAATCAGAGCAGAGAGTTGAGGGAGCATCCTTGGGAAAGTTAGATAGAGTTTACACCATCCAATGACTAGCAGAGTCAGATTTGAGCAATACAACATGACGGTGTACTTCTAGGGGCATTTTTTCCAAGAAGTAGTAGTTGCACCTATTGCAGATCTAGGGATTTGGCCCTTCAGGTTCACTAGTTGCTTCTCTAAATCTTATTGTACTTATTCAATATTTTATTTTCTTTGGGCTCAAGAAAGTAGAAATCCCCACAGATAGTTGGTTTTCCCCATTGGGGTTTCATGAGTAAATTTCTAAGTCATAAGTGATTTTGCCTGATTGTTTTGTAAGGATATCATGTGCTGCAAGTTCTAAATTTGTTTGAAGTGTATTTCATCTTGTATTAGTGAACATTGTGGCCGAGTTGATTATCTTGACTTCTCAGAGCGAGTGGAGACCTCTGATAGAAACTAATATTCTTATTTGATGTCTCCAAGTTAAGAACCAGGCATGGCTTGTAGGGTTTCTCTATGTCTCAAGCCTTCATGGAATAATGGGATGAAGTACCTATGATGATGACGCCTCCTATTTGCATCTTTTCTTCTTAGGGAATTGAATTAATAAGCTCATGGCCATGGACTTGGACTAGGTATAATGTTTTTCCCTCTTCTTCTTCATTGCATTTGCAGCCATCTCTATGTAGGATCTTAAGGGCATATGTCATCTGTGAATTAATAAATGTGTGGTGGGGAGCAATGTAGTCGGAGTTGTTAGATATAAAGGTATTTCTTTTATTGTCGGTAGAGATGACGAGGTTCGGCCAGTCATGGTAAGTAGAAACTAAAATCATTGTTTTACCTTATTGATTCTAGGCATTGTCAACAAATAACATGCACTAGAAAGCTTATTGGAAGTCGTGCTTCTGAACAAGCCAATGATATGGATCCCTTAGAAGGTGGTTATGATATTATTTTAATGGAAGAAACTATGTATTCTTTGGTGTCAATTCCAAAGTTGTATGGTCTTATAAAAAATGTTGGTTTTGTACTTATATCTTCATATCCATAAGATTTCATTTTGTGGTTGTTTCTTTGAAGCAAAGGCTGAAAATTGTTTTTTAGATTGTAGTTTGCTTTGCTTTTAAACTGTTGGCGGGTTATGTAGACTTTTAAAATATGTTAATTTTGTTTCATTTATTGGACAGTGTCTTCAACCTCTTTATGGCGTTTTTTACTTGGTTGCTAAAAAACATTATTTTTGTGGGGGAGGAGGAACCTGACAATTCAGATCTTTAGTAGAAGATGATGTATGTTTCATCATCTATACATACCTTGAGATCTAGATGTGTAGTGTATAAGGATATGTTTTACACTCATAGCTATAAGAAAGGCAATGGATTCATAATGACACTTTGGGTTCAAGTAAGCTGCATCATTTTGCAGCAGAATAGATCTAGTATAAGAAACATGAAGGATAACTCTATAAGCAACAGATTCTTGAAACTATCTTTACAAAATTGGGATCCCCAAATTACATTATTGTTTCTCATCTTTCAAAGAACACTCTAACAGACTGACTTGATATAGTTCCAGGCTCCTAAGAAATGGTTTTGAACCTAGAAGTTACCATCCCATCACAGGTTTTGAACCTAGAAGTTACCATTCCATCACAGATTTATTAAACATCTCATTTCAAGAGCAGAGGTTTTCATATCTTGCAGCAAACAAATATCGAACTTTTGCTTGCACATAAGATTCGTAGTTACTGATTTTTCTTTAGGGAGGGTCAGCCCCCTAACAAATCATACCAAGAGCTTCAAATTCATTAGCATGGGACATCAAAACCAAAAACACCCCAAAAGTGTTATTTGATTCACATAGCACCAAAAGAGGAAACAACTTGAGTTGTAACCTCCATGGACAATTTAACTCATGGGGCATTGCCCCCCCTTGCCTTTACTGGCCTCAAAATACTACTTACATTGATAACATCCTTCCTCTTGCTATTTCTCTGCTTTATCTTCCACTCTGAATTAGGAGATTGAGACCGAGTGTTTCCAGAATCATGTCACTGATTAATGACCCGAGTTCCTTGACTTTAAGCACGAATATAGAAGGCATATTTTCAGGCCAATATTCTCTCCTTTCATCCATACTTTTGACCAGTTTTCATGACTCCAGAGTTGCCTTCCTCTCCCAGTTATTTAGAGTTGCATACCAAACAAGCATTTGGGTAATTAACAAATTGGACCCCTTAGGCTGCACCTCTCTCCAATAAATGACCAACTTGACATGCTTGTCATGTTTCTTAGCAATACCCAGTCCAATGAACACAAAACGATTTGCTTCCTTCTCTACTCCCCTTACTAACACCTTGTCAAATTTGGGAGCGATACCGTTTACACACACCCTGGTAGCCATGGGAATATTTGTGAACTCCACCCAAAGGTGATATCTAGATTTACTAAAGTCCTTAGGGTCAAAGTCATCCTGTCTGGATTGAACTAGGACAGAGAGCCTGAAATATTACAAGTTCCCCTATGGCGAATGATCTGAGCATCTTGCAAGTTGCGTGGAGTGTATATAGCCTTCACACACACACACACACACACATATATATCCCAAACACTTGTAAATTTTCATAGCAATATCCTTGTTCCTGATTCAAGCTACATCAATATAAAAATTCTGATTCAGAAGGCATTTTTTGTTAAAAAATAAAGAATGAATTATTTGTCTGAGCGTTTTAGCAGCTTTAAAAAATGTTGGTTGATAGGCAAATACAAAATTCTTTGTCTGAGCGTTTTAGCAGCTTTAAAAGATGTTGGATGATAAGCAAATACAGAGATTGGGGCACCAACAGAGAAGTGGAGAAGCACATTAAGCAGGCTGTTGAGGCTGTGGTGTAGTTACAAGTCACTGCCCCTCACTATTTTGGTACGGAGAGAGCTGGTGATTATAATGCCAATGGTGTCATCGACCGTACTGTTGACCGTGACCTGAATTTCTTACACAGATGGCTGTACTATTAAACATTAGAAAACTACTTGGACTGTCAACCAAAGGCATAGGAGAAAACCATTCAGACTATCAATCAAATGCCCATAACTTTCTGTTAAACCATAAAATTGACACATAACTACTTATGGAGAAGTAAACCAGAGTCCCATGGAGAAATAGAGAAATGCAGAAACTTGCATTGTTGAATATTCAAAACACTGATATAAGGTAGAAATATATAACCCTTAATATCGTTCATTCGTTTTAGTATTTGTATGCATCTAAGCACTTCTCTGAAACACACTTGGTATCGATCATGCGGTAACTCTACAATGCAGTGAATGGTAGAACAAGGTTGTAATGCTAAACATGTGTAAGAAACAGTGGTTTGAGATTTTATGATCAGTAAATATTGCAAAAAATTATCTTTTGAAGGACTTACCCTCCAGTGTTAAATATTGAAATTATTGTAGTTTTTCTCCTCTTGATTAATCTCTCAAATTCTTTCACTGGAGCAACTCCCTGCCCCACATTTATCCCATCTATCAATCATCTTTGCTGAGTGCTCACATGCTTTTGAACTTACCAACTTGCAATTGTCATAGGCCCATCAAAGGTATTGATGTGTCATAAGCCCATTGAAAGTATTGATCTGAGCTTTTATTGCAAATAACATACAACTTCTTAAAGTATTAACATATAAATTAATGTTAAGGTTTTTTCTGAAAATTTTAAAACTCAAAAACTGTTTTTCCATGAAAATATTTCTGGTTTATATAGATTAATGTGTCTAATTCAGAAGATTGTAGTTAAACATCTATTGAAATGAAACCAGCCATATACCAAATAACGGTGAGTTAAACTCTTTAGGTTACAAACTAATACCAGTTTGTCTGCAGATAGTTTGCCAGTATTGAAATTAACAGGAAGATGCACGTTTTTGTTTGGTTGTCTTTCATGTGCAATTTAAGAAATATATCGGAAAGAAATGTACATTGTAAATTTTTAGTTTTTTTTAAGCGTGGTCAGCCATAGTACACTTTATCCCTGAGTCTTGCTAACTCAAATTGAAAAACAAAATAGTCCAGAATGTGGGAAACCTAATAATTTTAGATTCCATAGTGTACATTTAAGACCTAAGTCTCACCAGCCATGCATTCATCAGAAACTTGTGTGATTTGAAGTATTTCGGGTCATTAGGATCAGTGGGACTAAAATAATGGTCATTGCATTTTGTGTGATTTGAAGGATTTCGGGTCATTAGTATCAACGGGACTAAAATAATGGTCAATTGCATTTTGGAGTCTCTTTGGGAAATTAACAAACAAAAGGAAACTAATACAAAAAGATCCAATATGATTGATGAAAGAGTAATGATTGTTCTGTGATGAGAGACCTACTATCATGGTACTCTATTTGCAGATATAGGTTTTAGTATTTTTTTTATCTGTTTGTTCCCTGTGCTAAATGTGTGTGTGGCAGGTATGAGTTCCAAATGCATAATGGATCAATTGGCTGGTCTGTGGGAGCAACACTGAGATATGCTCAAGCAACGCCAGACAAACATGTAATTGTATGCTTTGATGATGGAAGCTTCCAGGTGCAAATGCAAGGATTTTTCCTTCAAATTCTGTAATATTGTTTTAATTAATAACAATCATTGAGTACCAATGTCTAAGATTTTGATGTTGAATTCCTTGGAATTCTATTTTGTCCAAGAATTAGTGCGAGTCTTTATCCCTAAATGTTTTCTTCCTTAATTGAACAGGTCATAGCCCAGGATGCGTCTACCATGATTAGAGATGGGCAGAATACTATCGTTTTTCTGATCAATAATGGATGATACACTATAAAGGTCGAAATTCATGATGGATCATACAATGTCATAAAGAATTTGAACAACACTGGTTTCGTAGATGCCCTTCATAATGGCGAAGGGAAATGTTGGATAGTCAAGGTATTTTTTTCTCTCTATTCATATCATGGCCAACTGTTTTATAAGGGCCTCTTGTTTCTGTTTTGGTATGAAAGTATGTGTGCATATGGTATTGCATTAATATGGTTGCTTCTCCCTTTGTGCTGAGGCCAGATCAGGCCACTTTTTAACCAATTCCTTTTCCTTAAAAGTTACATATCGCAGACTTGAGAGGATTTCCTTTTTAATTGGTGAGGACTTAGTAACATATTAGAGGACAGTCTTTCTAGTTTTATCTCTCTTGAGGTATCTATTGCATTGTTGACATAACAAAACAGTTTATCAATTGAGGAACAACTGTATTACTTGTTAGGAACCTTTGTAGTTTTTGCTTTCACGAGCAGATACTGTGTTGCTCAGCCGATTGAGGGACTAGTGAGACAAGAAAACCACTTGTGCCCAGTTAGTCCATTTTGCTGAAATATCAAGCAAATTAAAATGATCTGAATCCACCAGTTCTTTTTGTTGATTCTTATCATGGGTGTTTTCTATTCTCATCAGCCTTTCTGGTTTTATATCATGCCAATGCCTCAGAAAATTTGGAACTTTTCCAAGATGTCCCTCTTACTCTGTTTTTGCTGAGATATCTCAAACAAGATCTTAATATGCTTGTTGCTTTTGTTGATTTTTTTCATGGGAGTTCTTTTAATTCTTGTCAGCTTTGCATGGTATTGTATCATGCCAATGTCTTAGAAAATGCAGGATGTCCCAGTTAATCTGTTTTGATGAAATATCTCAAGCATAATCTTAATCTACTAGACCCTCTTGTTGATTCTTATCAGTTAAGATTATTGTGTTCTTGACAACTTTGCATGGTTTTGTATCATGCCACTTATGCCTCAAGAAATGTGGACTTTCTTTGAGGATGTCAGTGACTATTTAACCACACCTCATTGTCATTTAGTAACACTTCTTCTTTCTGTGCAGGTTAAAATGGAAGAGGAGGTTGTAGAGACTTTTAGAACTGCCCTAGGACCCAAAAAGGATTGCTTATGCTTTATTGAAGTTATTGTACATAATGATGACACAAGAAAAGAGTTGCTTGAGTGGGGTTCCAGAGTCTCAGCAGCAAACAACAGGCCACCAAAGTCTCAGTAGAGAGGCTTTGAAAAGGTGAATAATTGGAAATACTTTCTGCAGCTCATGTTTGGGATATCATTGTTTTTCAGCTCATCTCGTATGGTCGCATGTTCTAATCACCCTATATATATGATTTTGTTTTTCCTTAGGTATGTGGTCGAGCTATGGTCCTCTACAGAGGCACATAATGTACGGCTACATTTTGGTGCTTGGATTGCATGTTTAGTGTCAACTTTGCAAGAGCAGTCTTTGAGCTTTTTATGGAATACTAATAAAATAATAAATGCTCAGCCTGGATAGCATGTTTATTGTCAACTTTGCAAGAGCAGTCTTTGAGCTTTCTTTGGAATACGACTAAAATAATAAATACTCATGTTGTGATCTCCATTAGGATCTTTCCAGTGACATCATCTGTGTAACTAGCATGCTCATTTTTATATGGCCTATGCAAGGAAATCTCTGGATTGCATTATTGTGTTTTAGATGCAGAGATGTATCCAAATGGTATTCATGATTTTAAGGGTAGTACTGTTTCTATGTTTGGACATTATTTATAAAAGGGAAAAAAAGGTGGGCAGTCACTTGTCTTTAGTGAAAAAACCTTATCTTGTTTTGTATGTTTTTTGGTGTGGATGTTCTAACATTCTTTGCCATTAAATTTTTTTTTTTTACGTTGAAACACAATTTAATATAATATTATCAGTGACTACAAGGAGTTTTTCCTTTTCTTTTTGCTTTTTCTTTTGTGTTATTTTAACACCACATATTCAGAGTTTCAGTTTCCGCCTGGGTTCACCCCATATTGGAGTCTTTTGATTACCATGGAAGACACAAGACAAGCCCAAAATTTATTTTGTGAATAAATATATCTTAACTCATTTTATTCAGATGTATATATCTTATGCTTTTCATATTGGCCAAAAATAGTGTTATGCAAATCAACCAAGTTGCAATCATATACTTTTATGATGAAATTCGATGTTATTCACTGACTTGTATATATCTTAAGCTTTTCATATTGGCCAAATATAGTAGTACATTCTTTATAAAAAAGGAAAAAAGAAGGTGGCAAGTCATTTATTTTTAGTGAAAAAACCTTGTCTTGTTTTGTATACTTTTTGGTGTGGATGTTCTAATATTCTTTGCCATTGACTGGATTTTGTTTTTACGTTGAAACACAATTTAATATAATATTATTAGTGACTAGAAGGAGATTTTCCTCTTGTTTTTGCTATTTTGTGTGTTATTTTAACACCACATATTCAGAGTTTCAGTTTCCGCCTAAGTTCAGCCCATATTGGAGTTTTTCCTTTAATTTTACATTTTCCACACTCTTTTGATTACCACGGAAGACAGAACAAGCCCAAAATTTGTTTTGTGAATAAATATATCTTAACTCATTTTGTCCAAATGTATATATCTTAAGCTTCTTTTCATATTGGCCAAAAATAGTGTTTTGCAAATCAACCAAGTTGCAATCATATAGGACTCTTGTGATGAAATTCGATGTTATTCAGCGACTTGTATATATCAAGTTGCAATCATATAGGACTCTTATGATGAAATTCAATGTTATTCAGTGACTTGTATATATCTTAAGCTTTTGATATTGGCCAAAAATATTGTTTTGCAATTCAACCAAGTTGCAATCATATAGGACTAATGTGATGAAATTCGATGTTATTCACTGACCTGGATAATGTAGCTATGTATTGTCAACAATGCTACTGAGATGTGTTTTCAAAATGTTGGTAATTGCCTTTATCTCTTGGTTGATGCATATTCAAGTTTTCTTTAGCCATCTCCATTGAACATAGGTTGATCTCTCGGTTGATACATATTCCACTATTCAGCCACCTTCACTCAACAAAGTTTGCTGCATGATCTCTTGGTTGATACATATTACTGAACAAAGGTTGATCTCTTGGTTGATACATGTTCCACTGTTCAGCCAATCTTCACTCAACAAAGTTGGATGCATGATCTCTTGGTTGATACATATTTAACTGTTCATCCATCTTCACTCAACAAAGTTTGATGCATGTTTTATTTTTGAAAGCATATTTTCATGTTTGATTCAAAATTATAGTTTTGAATTGCTCCCACTCAACCAAGTCACAATCTATCTTCTGATGAAATTGTCAGTCACAAGTTTGGGAAAATGTTGTGTTATTTATGATTTAATATCTCTCTATGTACAAGCAGGGAGAGAAACTGCGCAATTTGTGTCTCCAAAAATTATAATGGGTGCAATGCTGTTTTGTTTTGTAATCACAGGTAACATACATTTTGCTTATTTCTTTCCCTTTAATAGTTGTTATACTCTAACATCATTGTATACGGGTGAATCAGAGATTAAACACATCCTCGTTAAATTCCTCTTGTCCGGGGTCTCTAGCAGTACCTCCTAAGCATAAATTCATTTCTCAAGTGGTCTAGGGCTACAAGGTCCTCTCATCTGGGGTCTCTAGCAATACCTCCTAAGCATAAATTCATTTCTCAAGTGGTCTAGGGCTACGAGGTCTAGGTCTGAAGGTAGGTAGCAGTAAAAGAAATACAGATAGGTTGATTCCTGGGTTCTAATTGATTCAGAGTATAAGCAAGGTTCGGCCGAAAGAATAGGTAATAGTAGTACCAAACATATTTAAGCAAGTGCGATTCTGTGAATGCTGTCTGGAGGAAGTCTATAGCTGTACCAACAAAGCATTCATTCAGCAAGGTGGTATAGGGAGAACAAGTATATGATAGGTCTATTTCTTCCTAACAGTAACTTCTAATCACAGAATCGTATGGGCAAGGATCGGCGGGACCACAAGCCTTCCTTCAGACCCCCACCAAAATGGAAACTGCTGCGGTAAGCAATGTTGAAGGAACCTTACGATTATGGGGTTAAGTTCAAATAATTTTTTTACAAAAAGGTCAATATGATCCCCATTCTTCATTCTTGCCAACTAAGCCATCAATATGATTACAAGGATTTTAGATAACCTCTATGTAGTAATAAATCCTTAGGTTCATGTCATATGGCTGCACTATTTTACGTAGGTTCAGGCTTGTGAAACCTACTGGTTTAGGTGCAGGTTACTACATCAATCATATGAAAACGGCAAACTTTTAAGTCAGTCAAAGGATGACAGAGAAGACTGATTGTCAAAGAATATGGCATATCAATATGCAGTTAGTCTCTGACCTTATTTGGCATCGGCATGAAGGAAGCATTTTGAGCTTATCTGGCATCGGGAAAAATAGTTTACAATGTACAATATCATCCATGAAGGAAGCAATGCATATTTAACATTATTAATGTGTTTGATAATAATAATAATAATAATCTATTTTTAAGGTTACCTCAAGCAAGACATAAGACCCCTTGTTTGTGGGACAAAGGACTCTCTCTATGCAGTGATTTAACCTAAAGTCTACATAGATGTACATACACTACCCTCTATGAATTTGAACCTGTGACCTTCTAAGAGGAAACACATGCTCTTAACCATTAGGCCCACAATGAGAAAAAATTAGATTATATTGGTGGTGTATGTTTAACATTTTTCTTTACTTCTGTGTAATGCTGGAATTTGACCAATATTTTTTGCGGTATATGTTTAACATCTTTTTTACTCTTTAATGGTGTAATTTGATCAATTTTGTGTAATGGTGTAATTTGACTAATACAATGAAATATAAACAAATTTTTTTTATTGGAATATTTTTTTTTGCTAATGCACATGGTTATTATATTTACATTGGATATTACATTTAAAAAGAAAAAAAATATATTTTTAATATATAAAAATACACTTTAACTATATATGTAATGGTGTAATTTTATTAATATAAAAATCGTCATGATGCAAGCATATATATATATACTAGTTGTGTATGTTTAACATTATACATTTTAACTATATATTTGTTAGCTGTATATGTTAACAATTTTTAAACTTTTGTGCAATGGTGTAATTTTACTAATACAATCATCAAATTGTCATGATGCAAATATAACTATATATTTTTGGTTGTATATGTTAACAATTTTGGTGTAATTTCACTAATACAATCATCAAATTGTCATAATGCAAATATATAAACAAATATTTCTTATTTTTTTAAAATAGGCATTAATATTACATTTAACCATTTTTTAAATGGGAAACCGAATATAAAATATATTTATATAATATATATAAATACATTTTAATTATAATAAAAATTATTAAAAATATATCAACAAGACTTATGTGATCTAAATATAATATAATACATACATATGGATGATATATAAAGTATCAATAACAGTTTTAATACTAAATAATTAATAAATATGATACATGAAGTAGTAATAAGAGTATAATGATAATAGTTTTAAGAATATTTTAGTGGATGGGTAGGGCGTATTTGGTTTTTGAATGCTTTTGTTTAATCTATTGAATAGAAAGATGGGGCATATGGCATGGCATGGTGGCACGACACAACATTATGGCACAGAATGGATTGGCGGGATGAACTCGCACGGGCAAAAACTTTTGTTATTTACTTTATGGCCCTACTTCTAGTGCACCTCCTCATAAAAAGAAGAGATCCTACATTGTAAAAAAATCTAAGAATAATTGGAACACTTTTATTCAGTAAGAGACATTATTTTAAAATGGCATGAAGTAGTAAAAAGAGTTTTAATTTATATAGAGATAGTAATAATAGTCTAGAGAAATTTTAAGATGAATATTTTAAATATTTAAATTAATAATTAGAAGAAAATTATAAATATATAAAAATAATAATAATTTTAATATTATATAGAAACAGTAAAATAGTTTTAATATTATATACATAAATTTTAAGAAAAATATTTTAAATATTTAAATTAATAAATAGAAGAGATTCATAAATATATAAAAGTTTTTTTTTTTAATATTGAGATTGTATATTCTAAATTTTTATATTTTCATTATAGACTAAATTAGATTTTCTAAATTTTTATATTTTCATTTAAGAATAAATTAGATTTATTAATATCATAGGTTTCATTTTTTAAATTTTTAATATATTTATTTAATTTTTTTTAATGTAAAGGTTAGTTAACATTTATTTCAATATAATAAAGATCAAAATTTAAATTTTTTTTCTTTTTTAAAACATTGAATAATAAATATGTTTTTGTTTTCCTGCTTATTCATTTATATGGTTTTAATTTGTTTATTTATTTAATATTTATCTTTATTTTATTTATTTTTATTTTGTTTGTTTTTTGTTTTTATTGTTATTATTACCTTTGTTAATTGATTAAAAAAAATTAAAGACATACATACTTATAAAAAATTAAAAGCATACCATACTCAATAAAAAAGAAACTAAAGACATACTATCTGTAAGTTTATGTTTTTGTGGATTTAACATAATGTAATAAAAATATCAAGAGTTTCATTATCATGGACTTGAGACAATATCGTGATATGTTATATAATCTATTCAAATTATAATTACTTTGCCATCATCTTAAGCAATAGCAAAATAAAATTCATCAAAAATAGTATATGAAGTTAAGATAAAGTTTTATTGAATTTAACCATACAAGCTAGACAATAGAAACACACAAAAACAACCCTAAAACCAAAATATTTACCTTCTTGATATATGAGTACCAAGAGTACAAAATTTGTTCAATCAAGAGTTAACAACAATATGCCTATGCTAACTTTGACTTACTTAAATCGTGGACCTTGTCATTTTCTATATTGTCAATTTCAAGTTTCAAAACAATCCCTGTGCTTTGAAATGGCGTGGACCCTCCTTTCCAAGACTGATTTTAACAATTGTATGATCACTTTGTGGTTTTACAACTCTATAATGCATGTATTTCAATAAAAGTCAAAGTATCCATACCATAACTATACACTTACCAATCAACAAGGAATCATTAAGCCTCAAAGTCGAAATGAAATATAACTTCCACATATGGGTCAAAGAAGAAAGATGAGATTTTCTAGAGTCTAAACTTCAACAATAATTGAATCATCGTTAGACCACTCAAAGAAAACCACACAACAAGCTCTTCATGGCATTTCTTTATTATTTGTATTTTCAATTCAAGGCATCTACTTCCCATTTTTTCCCTTTCGGCATTCATTTGCCCCTTATATGGCAGTTACTAGATAAATTGGTTATGTTTAATGCAAAAAGTAATATTTCACTATTGTTATGTTTTATGGAAACAGTCGCATTTATTAATAATGGGTAATACTTCCATATATTATAGTTAACAAGAAATTTCTTTGAGATATATATATGTACCTTCAAAATCACATTTACTTCAAAAACTTCTAGAAATTTTTTAAAAATATATTTCCAATGCTCGTGTCTTTTAAACATAATATTTGTTTTATCATATTTATTTTGATATATCAATTAAGGAAAGGAAATAATTTTAGTGTTCTCAGACTTATCATTCAAGCCACTTCAAAAGAAAATCTAAATATATTATTTTATATATTGTATAAATGAAACATAATCCAAGGATACTCTTAGTCTCTAAGAGATGTTCCATGGATTTTCATATGATTTCAACACTAATTTTTGCTTTGGTAACATCCAAATGAGACCTGACTCTCATCTTTAACATGTTAAGAACTTGAAGTTGATACCTATTTGATTTGGACAATTTCAAATAATGGAATACAAATGTTTTTGAGTTTGATTTTTCATCATCCTTCGACATGCATCTCTTTGAGGATAATAACAAATTATTACATAACATATTAGATACTAAATTATATTTGCCTTTGATAAAATACAATATATTGTAGATTGAAGAAAATAAAACTTGAAATAGTTTTGGAAAACTAGATTGGTTAGAGTTGTGGATATAACAAGTTGCATGACATCTAATCAAGAGAGACCCAAGAACAAATATGCCAAAGATATGCATGGATACAATTATACCATTAATATTCACTATATTGAAGGTAACATGATGCATTACATAAGATGACCATGCTCATCTTTGCTAAAATACAATATATTGTAGATCGAAAAGAAGAAAACTTGAAATATTTTTGAAAACTATGTCTAATCAAGAGTAAACTGTAATGTCCTCTTTTAACTAAGCATCTGAGAAATCGGTTGACCTATTTAATTCCCATAGGTTCGAGCAGGTATCAAGGAAAATTGAATTGACTAGGGGCATTTAATATCAGGAGCAGAAATGAACATTTCTTCAGTATTATTAGGTCATTTGTATATTAAAGAAGGCTCATAGCAGTTATCAAAAAGCAAGTGGAGCATGCGGGCCTTATTTCATCTTGCATGTGTCAATGAGCAATTAGGTTTGCATGCATGCAAAAATAAAGTCATGCAAACCCTGAAAGCTATATAAGAAGATAAGTGGAACAAAAAATCTATCTATTATTATTATTCACTTTTGAGATTGGTTTCGAGAGTAGCCACAACATCAGGTTGGGGTTGAGGGCATAAGCCATCAACTAACAAGTGTTTTCGGTAGCGAAATCTATCTTCCCTACTCACTTTCTAGGTAGATCACTCAGATCTATCATCGGTACTTCAAGGTATTTAGAATTTAATAGGAGATCAAGTACATCAAGAAACAAAGGATTAAACAATCATGTTTTGTTGTTGGGGGCGCATTGCAGATATTGAGGACAATTCGTATTGAACCATAGAGACTCGGTTTCTTTTGCATGTCACTTCTATTCTCATCGAAAGGGTCAATTTACTATAGTTGGTGAATATCCAGTCATTTCTTGCACATTGGAAGAAGTTACAAGAAAAAATGTGGGGAAGATGGACACCCTCCTATTTAGGGAAACCAATTTGCTAGGGTACCATAAGTGTTCAGAACCTTTGCATGTGTCAGCCCACATCTCCAGGGGGGTCATACTACCACATATAGAAAATCTCAGCATCATCAGCAAGGTATTGGATCATCTACATGAAGACTATCACCCAAAGAGGTATGTTTTCCTTGCATGGGTGTCAACCACTGAAGAGAAACACATTTTCACCTTGCTTCTGATTCCATGGCATGCATGCTTGTTCCAAAATGTTTGAATACTCAAGCTACGAATAATGGTATGTCTTTGCAGTTAATTTCATAGTGATTTCCAATTATTGTTATTTTGGGGTTTGTACACACATCATATTGCATGCAAATTTATAATATCCAACCTTAATTCACAATACTGAAACTTTGAACCAAAACCGTAAACCTTATCAATACAAACGAAAAATACCAGTTGATATATTACAATGGTATCAGAGCATGTTCCTCGCTAGTTGTGGGCTTGAACATGACCCATAAATGAATCCGGAAGACACTACTTTTGTGACATATAGAAGAAGGAAAGGCATATACAAAGAGGATCCAAAATAATAAGAGATTAAATTAGAAGACACATATTCAAACATGGACACAACGGGGATACACTCTGATAGAGGCAATGGAACAAAGGAATATGAAGAAAGGATTGTGTTCCAGATTCTGGTTAGTGTCTTAAATGACTTAGCTAAGGGACAGAAAGAGACGTTACATGCTATAAATAGGTTGGTTATTAAGCCAGAGTAGAGTTAGAACAATCTACCAATTTAACCGGGAGATAAAGGATCCACTAACAATAGTGGGAAGCATCTGCACACTCATATGCATAACACTCCTCACATATACAATAATCCTTCCAAATCTAGCATGCCTCACTTTATGGAAAATGCCATCACATGACCAATCATACCAGTGGAACCTAGTGAACCATTTGGGACATATCTACAGGAATACATGGATTTGGGAGATGAGTTCCACTCAACTATCTCGTTCTAAAACATCTGCAATATGAAAAGCAGGAACCAACCAAGGTATTTTAACATAGGTTTTACTTAGAATTATGAACTGCAGAAGACCATAGGTCAGTTGACCATTCCTAATTTTGAAAGTCCCGCGGTTGTTCGACGAGAATATGGGTCCCAGAGTTGGATACTTATTTCCAACTAAACCCTATGACAAAGACATATGCCATTAAATTGGATACCTTACATTTCGACGACGAGGCTCATGAGTGGTGGTACCATGGGTTAGTGACACTAGGTCACAACACCATCACTTCATATAGTGATTTCACACAAAGGCTCATGGAACAGATTGATTAGAGGGACCCTAAGATACATTTAAGAGAGCTAGCTCAGCTCAAGCAGACTAGCAGTTCCTAGGTCTTCATATCAAAGTTTCAGAGAGTGGTCGTTATGGTGACAAATGTATCCGAGAGAAGATTGGTTATGTTATTTACAAAATATTTGACTGAGCCTTTACGTAGGTGGGTGAATGTCTACAAACCATCCACTTTACAGGATGCCATTAGTAGAACCCGAGACTTACAATATTCAGTTTCCAATAACATATTTTCAATCAAGAAAAATTTCCTAATTAAAGATAAAGATAAGAAACCCTTCCAACAAGAATGGCTGAAGAAAAATTGGATGGATCTTGACACTAGGAAGGAACTCGGAAGAAAGAAATTATGCTCCACTTGTCAAGAACCATGGATTTCAGGTCACAGGTGCTAAGGGAAAGCTAAAGCATACTATATAGAAGTCTACTCAAATAGTCAAGAAGGCGAGGATGAGCCTGAACATGGAGCTACTAAGGATCTTAGAGTAGCAAAGGAGAAGTCACTTCCGGGAGAGTATGAGGGCGAAGTTATTGCTACATTATCAGGAGTACCCAGATTTCATACTCTTCGAGTCAAGAGAGTAGTAAAGGGCCACAAGGTAGATGTGTTGATTGACGGTGGGGAAACCCACAATTTTATAGATGCGACATGGGTGGTTAGGTGAGGTATTCAAACAGGGATTTGAAGGATTCATAGTTGCAGCTGCATACAATAACAACATGGAATGCAACCATTGGATTCTCAAACTAAATGTCACACTAGGAAACTATAATATGTGTCAGGTGGAATAACTCCCGAATTCATATTATTTCTCCATAGAATGCCTTTATTTATACATCTACAATGACTCTTGGGATCACACATCCGAGAGTCTCTTCATATTCCTAATATTTACAATAACGTATAATCCCGA
This sequence comes from Pseudotsuga menziesii, assembly GCA_001517045.1. Lineage (NCBI taxonomy): Eukaryota > Viridiplantae > Streptophyta > Pinopsida > Pinales > Pinaceae > Pseudotsuga > Pseudotsuga menziesii. The sequence continues at coordinate 219,898 of LPNX010418413.1, forward strand.
TGGATTATATTCCAACAATCCCCCCCTTAATCCGAAGGGGTGTTAGTAAGTCCGAGCATATTTCTGAATCTTTCAAACTTTTCTCGTCCAAGCGCTTTGGTGAAGATGTATGCAACTTGATCATTTGTGGAACAATGTCGAAGATGGACTGTCTTGGCCTCTACATGATGTCGAATCAAATGATACTTTGTGTTGATGTGTTTGGTTCGATCATGGAATCTAGGATTCTTAGCCAGCTTGATTGCAGAAGTATTGTCGATCAATAAAGGAGTGGAGTTCTCTTGTTTTTCTTGCAAATATTCAAGTATCTTCTCGAGCCATACTATTTCTTTCATTGCTTCAGCTGCAGCCACATATTCTGCTTCTGTTGTTGAATCTGGCGGAACTGACTGTTTGCATGATCTCCATGAGACAGCTGCTGATCCAAGACTCATAGTGTATCCAGAAGTTGATACTCCTGTCTCCTTATCGCCATCATAATATGAATCTAAGTACCCAATAAGTTTGAAGTCATCCACCTTAGAGTACTTGAGTCCAACGTCTTGAGTCCCCTTCAAGTATCTTAGAACTCTTTTTGCAGCTAACCAATGTCCTTCACAAGGTTTATGCATGAACCTTGAAAGTATGCCAACAACATAAGAAATATTTGGTCTAGTTGTTGTAAGGTAGATAAGTATTCCTACAAGGTAGATAAGTATTCCTACAAGTTGTCAATACTTGGTCGCATCCTCAAATTCTTTTCCTTCGCTTGATGTGAGCTTCATTTTCTGTTCCATTGGAGTAGAGATAGGGTTGC
>LPNX010418413.1:220788-246648 GCA_001517045.1 Pseudotsuga menziesii
ACTTATGTGCATAGCCTTTTGCTACAAGCCTCGCTTTGTGCTTCTCAAGTGAGCCATCTGATTTGTATTTGTTCTTGTACACCCACTTGCAACCAATTGGTTTGGTTCCAACTTGAGAGTCAACCAGCTTCCAAGTTCCATTCTTCATGAGTGCATCATACTCATTCTGCATAGTTTCTTTCCACTCAACTCGAGTAGAAGCTTCTTCAAAGGAAGTTGGTTCAAAGTTAGCAGATAAATTAAATTCACAATCAAATGATACATCCATGTCATCACTTGAAGTATCTGCTTCTCCTCCATCTTCATGTCTTTTTGAACTTCTCGTTCCCGTCTTTCCAACTTCATCCAGATGGACACTTTCAAGTGTCTTTGTGGCCCATTTAGGAATCTTCTGTGATGGTCCTGGTTGATCAGCTGGTGGTGCTTCATTTCCTTCAAGGTTGAGTCTTCCAAGTCTCTCAATCACATCATCCAGTTGAATCTCTTGTTTAGGTGAAGTAGCAGGAACTTCTTCATGCGGGGGAGTTGGTGCTTCATATGGAAATTCCAAAGGTTGATCTAGAATAGGAATCCCCCCTTCAAGGTTTGGAATTTCATATTCATTTTCAGAATATTTCTTTGGATGAGGATATTTTTCCAAATGATCAAGTTGTCTCTCAATGGACTGGTCATTTTTATTAGTCTCAAGAAAAATGACATCTCTGAAAATAACAAACTTCTTGTTTACCTCATCATACAGACGATATGCCTTGGAGTTTTCTTCGTACCCCAGGAAAATGCATTTTCTGATTCGAGCACCAAGCTTGTTTCTTTGCTCCTTTGGAATCAAGGCATAACAGGTGGAACCAAAAACTCTGAGATGCCTGACTGAAGGGAGATGGCCAAACCACATTTCATGTGGAGTCTTGTTATCAAGAGAATTTGAGGGACTTCTGTTTCTCAAATAGGCTACACATTTCACTGCATCACCCCAAAACATTAGTTTTACATTCTTAAAACACATCATTGAGCGTACCATATTCATTATGGTTCTGTTCATTCTTTCTGCTAAACCGTTTTGTTGAGGATTGTAGGGAACTTAGTCTGATGTGCAATTCCATGTTGGCGAAGATAATCTTCAAAAGCATTTGAAGTGTATTCTTTCCCATTGTCAGTACGAAGTGTACCAATTTTAGATTGTGCTTGTTTTTCTATCAATGCATGAAAGTCCTTGAATTTTGAAATGCTTCTGATTTTGTCTTTAATGAGTAGATCCAGCACATTCTTGAGTAGTCATCAACAAAAGTCATAAAATACTTATTCCCATTGGCAGAAGGAGTTGGCATTGGGCCACATAAATCAGAATGCACTAATTCTAATTTCCTACTTGCTCTAAAATTAGATTCATGGAATGGCAGCTTACTGTGTTTCCCTAATATACATGCATCACATTTGCTCTTCTCTTTGGGAATGGTGGGCAAACCAAATACACCATTCTTTCTCAACAAACGAAGACTGTTATAATTCAGATGACCAAATCTTGCATGCCACAATAAACTTGATGACAAATTACCTTCTCCATGCTGAGAGAGGTAGGCATAGTTTTGAACCCTTGCAGATGAACCATTTAGCTTCAGCAGCTTCCCATCTTCGTATCTAGTCATGATGACTTGGTTGTCAGAGGACTTTCTTATTTCTACGATTCCATCAAACATGTGGATGGAATGGCCTTGCTGTCGAATCTGCACCAAGGACAGTAGGATTCTCTGCAACTCTGGAAGATACAGAACATTCTTCAACAAGAAATCAGGGAATCCAGGCATCTTCAGCCGAATGGTGCCCATTCCCTTTGGTTTAAGACTTCACTTATCTGCAAAGTAAACTATGCCATTTATTGTTTCATTAAGTTCTTCAAAACAGTCTTTTCTAAAATTCATGTGTGATGTTGCACTAGTATCAAGTAGCCAACAATCTGTGTAAGATGAAAGTGAAGTCATTTCATTAATAACAAGATTACAATGTGCAACAATATAATGAGCAGAATCTGAAGATTTACTAGCATCTTGGTTCTTATTTTCATCTTTCTTTTGGTTATGTCTGTCTTTGATGGAGTCCCACGAAGCCCAACACTGATCTGCTGTGTGTCCAATCTTTCCACAATGCTTGCACTTCAAATCTGATCTTTTGCTGGAGTTGTTTCTGCCTCCTCTACCTCTGAATTTTCTTCTTCCTCTGCCTCTCTTCTTCCTCCACCATTCTGGATAAGTGTCTTTGCCAGAGAGAGTGGCACCAACTACAGATGCTATAGATTGCATCTTCTGTGATGAATCTTGCAACTAAAACAATAGGAGAAAAAGAAGAAAGAGTAAAGGTGCAAGTCTAAGTCTCTGCCACCTTCCTCAAGCTTTACAACAATGTCAATGTCTCTGCTATTGTCATACAAACTTAATCCTCTCAAGCCTACAATACCAACTTTAAATATGCTTTCAATGGCTTTCAAACTAGTAGAAAACAATCTCTCACCAACGCAAAGGAAGATATGTGCAGCATTTACCAATTAAACTCCACGCATAGTTCTAGGGTAGAAATTAGGGTTTCTGTAGTTCCCAACAGTCACAAACAATTGCAACAAAAATTGTAAAAGGGTTTTACCTCCACTAGCGTGATTCTTTCAACAAGCTCTCTTAGCCTTTTGCAAATCGCTCACGTCCAAATTCAGTTGGTACACACAGGCTCAAGCATAGTCTTCCACGAGTTCGCAACTCTCAGCAATTTTCTTGGTAGGTCGCAGCAACTTCACAATCAATTGTAGATCATTGTCTCCAGATTTGGTAGTCACAGCTCCAAGAAAGAGGATAAAATGCACAGTTCTGATAGCTTCAAATGGTGGTCGCAGATGTGAGGAGGGAGTGGCAGATTGCACAACCCTCTCCAGGCATATTGCAAATAGTCACAAAAACGTCGAATAGAGTGGTCGCAGACAGTCACAACATTTCAGGAAGTAGACGCTCTTTCACACAGCAGCATGTATCATTCAATGGAGTCTCCAATATATCATAAACACCAGCAACATGAATGAAAATGTTTATAGACTCCACGCAGGTGAATGAGGGCGTGTATCTCCACCAATAGTCTTCAGTGACTGTGCTTCTAGCAAATTGCAACAACAAATCACAAGTTCAGTCTTCACGCAAATGCTTGATTCTTCATTGTAGTCTTCTCACCGGTCTTCAATAAACATTTGATAACAAGGCATCTTCAATCTCTACTAGTCATAGATTTCAATTATCAATTGAATTCACAGATCTCAGGATATGTCCCTCTCATCGAGGTCGCAGTTCACCCATGGAATGCAACTCACAGTTAGATTGTAGCTCACTAAGAACATGATTTTATTACGACAACAAATATCTAACTCAAAGACTCCCCATAGATATCACATAATATTTGATAGAGCGCAGTCATAAAATAATATTTAGATGATGATTGCCACACAGTCGTTGAGAGTTAAGCAAGTATTGGAAAATGAGATATTGAGCTATATTGGATTGAGAGCACTCTATACATAGGATCAAAGTAAGAATGGAACTCAGAGCTTGCACTATACACAGCAGCAAAATCAAAGCATTATCAAAATAAAAAGAAGCGGTGATGCATAATTAGGGTTAGGTATATAGCAAACTAATTCAAACGGAAGCGAGGCAGAGTCCTTCATGGGTTTGCATCTCGTATCAAGTTCTTTGGAAGTGGATCAATCCATAAAGGCATGGTCAAGCACGCAGCAGCTCGTTCTATGCCTGTCAAACTACTAAAGATTCACACACATTCAAAATGCAGAATGCGGTGCATTACTCTCACACTCAGGTGACTAATGGTTCCTTGTTGGTTTATTGAAAACGGTATGATGGAGAGAGCTCACGCGGAAGGAAAGTAAGGAGATTACGAACTGGAGGTCACGATTTAGGGTTTTCAATTGACAGTCACAAAGAATGCAGAGTTACGGGAGATGGAAATCGCATCATTCATGGAGCGTTAGAGCAGCCAGCGCATGCACCAATGCATGCAATCTGCAGACTAAGGAAAGCCCAGGGTGTAGATAGCAGCAGAATGCAGACTGAACATGCAGGAGTTATGAATCGCTCTGATACCACTGTCAGGTGGAATAACTCCCGAATTCATATTATTTCTCCATAGAATGCCTTTATGTATACATCTACAATGACTCTTGGGATCACACATCCGAGAGTCTCTTCATATTCCTAATATTTACAATAACGTATAATCCCGACAGATTATATTCCAACAATATGTCAGACTCCTTTTATGTGGTAAATGTAGCAGATACGAATGCAGTATTACAAGTTCAATGGATATATTGTATAGGGAAGCATACTACGGATTATAGGACCATGGAAATGGAATTCCAGGGACAGGATGGCAAGAGGGTAGTCTTGAGAGGCATGAACACTTACCCCCCCCCCCCCCCCCCCCCAAGCCAGTATCATCAAAGAGCATGCAGGAAGGGAGACATAGAGTGGTCAGTCGAATGTTTTGTCATTTTTCATAAACCTCCAGATAACAACACCCAACATCCAACAAATATACTGGCATTGCCACAGAAACATGAGAGAGTATTTAGAGATCTTCCAGCAGGTCGCCTGCTAGACAGCGGGTTTGAGCATATAATTGAGTTAGAGGAGGGAACATAGGCAGTTATCACCACTCCATACATGCATCCTAAAAGGTACAAAGATGAGATAGAAAAAAAATAAAGTAATTACTGGAGTTAGGTTACATACGACCAAGTTCTATACCATTTGCATCATCAGTAGTATTGGTAACCAATACTACATGTTACAAATGTGTATCTATTACAAGGCCCTCAACAAGAAAACTATAAAGAACAGGTTACCCATTCCCAGAATTGATAAGTTAATTGATGAATTGCAGGGAGTAAAATACTTCCCAAAAATTGACCTTTGATCAGGGTATCATCAAATCCAAGTAAGGGATCAAGATATTGCAAAAACAACTTTTTGTTGCCACTAAATGGTCATTATGAATTTTTAGTCATGCCTTTTGGGCTCACCAATGCACCGAAAACTTTCCAATATTACATGAACCACACCTTCAAGGCTTAGTTGCGTAATTTTTTACTTGTGGTCTTTGATGACATTTTAATTTACAGTAAAACTTGGGAAGAACATTTGAGACACCTAGATGAAGTACTAGGAATTCTAGAAGAACAATCCCTTTATGCTAAATTGTCTAAATGTGAGTTTGGTATGCAAGAAATGTTATATCTAAGGCATGCAATAAGTATCGATGGAGTATAGGTTCATATGGAAAAAATTAGAGCTGTCTTGTATTGGCCTACACCAAAAAATGTAATAGAATCGAGGGATTCTTGTTACTTTGCACTTATTACGAGAGGCATGTTAAAGGGTTTTCTCAGTTAACCACACTACTCACATATCTTACAAAGAAAAGGGCATTCAACTGGACATAAGGGGCACAACATACATTTGGAAAGATGAAAAAACTAATGAGTTCATGTCTCATTTTGGCATTACCTTATTTCACTCATCCCTTTGTAGTAGAGTGTGATGCTTCAGGGGAAGGAATAGGGGAAGTATTGATACATAAGCATCATCTGATCGCCTTTGAAAGCAGAAAAATTAAATATTATGAACGCCATTACTCTATATATGACAAGGAAATTCTAGTAATCTCACACGCCTTAACAAAATTTAGGTAGTATTTGGTAGGAAGCAAGTTTACAATTAAGACAAATAACAACAGCCTCAAATACTTCTTAGAACAAAAAAAGTTAAATGAACGACAACAAAAATGGATTAGCAAGGTCCACGATTATGACTTTGAGATAGAATATGTTAAGGGGAAAAACAATGTTGTAGAAGATGCATTATCAAGACGACCAACCTCTTTATCACTCATGAGTATATCTACCGACTTGAGGTCTCATCTCTTGGTTGAATAGTCAAAAAATAAATTTACTTGTGAGTTGTTAGACAAACAAATACAAGATGACAAGTACAGGGTAGTCGATAACGTCATTTACTACAAGAATAGGATCTACCTAGTCCCATAATCAACTTTAAAGAAAATGGTTTTGCATGCTTCGCATGATTCACCATTATCAGGGCATCGGGGTTTCTTGAAAACTTACAGAAAGATTAGAGAGAGGTTCTCATGGAAAGGCCTCAAGGAAGAAGTAATGAAACATGCTAGAGAGTGTGGTACGTTCCAGTAAAATAAAGTTGAACACACTCTTCCAGTAGGGTTACTTCATCCATTACCTATACCCGAGCAAAAATGGGAAAGCATCTTGATGGATTTCATTACAGGTTTTCCCAAGGTACAGAGACGAGATTGCTTATATGTGGTAGTGGATAGGTTAACAAAATTTGCTCATTTCTTTTCCATTCCTTCTGATTATTCCACATCACAAGTAGCAGAGTTGTTTTTTCGAGAAGTTTCCATACTACATGGATTACCTAAGACTATTGTCAGTGACCAAGACAGTAAATTCACCAGTTCTTTCTGGAAATATATTTTCAGATTAGTGGGGATGGAATTAGATACTAGCACAAGTTATCGTCCTCAGAGTGATGGATAGACAAAAACAGGCAATAAATGGATTGAGGGGTATTTAAGAAATTATATAGCATGACAGCAGAGGACACAGATTAAATTCCTACACTTGGGGGACTATTGCTATAATACCACCCACCATATGTATATTGGGATGACTCCTTTAAAAGATTTATATGGTTATGAGGCACTAAACATTGCATATATGGTCTTCAGAGATAGCAGAGAACCCAAGGAAAAAGATTGGGTGCATGACAATCAATATATTCTTAAGGTACTAAAAGAGAGTTTACAGACAACACAAAACCAACAAAAGATGTACGTGGACAAACACCGGGTTGAGCATAGTTTTGAGATAGGAGACTCGGTATACTTATGACTAAAACCTTACAAATAATCTTCAATCAAGAAATAAGGAGCGAAGAAACTAAAAACTCGCTTCTATGGTCCTTACAAAGTAGTCAGGAAGGTTGGGAAGGTGGCCTATGAACTCGAGCTTCCAGAGGAAAGTAAAATGCATAATTTATTTCATGTATCAAATCTCAAGAAAACTGTGGGGAAACACATCGCTCCATCCACAGAGTTACCTCTGTTAGATGACAAACGACTCCTATTGTTGATTCTCGAAAAGATTTTACAGGTTCGAGAAAAGAAACTCAGAAACAAGGTTATTAGGGAATACTTGGTACAGTGGAAATAATTACCTAGTGAAGATGCCACATGGGAAGAAGAACAGGTATTACAGCATCATGGTTTATAGTTGCTTAAAGACAAACAATTTCAAGTGGGGAGGGTTGTAATTTACTCTTCTAACTAAAGCATCTGATAAACATGTTAACCTATTTAATTCCCATAGGTTCAAGCAAGTATCAAGGAAAAAGGAATTGACTGAGGAAATTTAATATCGAGATCATAAAAGAACATTTATTCAGTATTATTAGGTCATCAATGTATTAAAGAAGGCTTGTAGTAGTTATAAAAAAGAATGTGGAGCATGCAAGCCTTATTTCATCTTGCATGCGTTAATGAGCAGTTAGGTTTGCATGCATGCAAAAGTAAATTCATTCAAACCCTAAAAGCTATAAAAGAAGATAAGCCGAACCAAAAAGGTATCTATTGTTATTAAATTCACTTTTGAGATTGGTTTCGAGAGTAGAAACAACAATAGTTGTAGCAACATGTTGGGGTTAAGGGCGTAAGCCATCAACTAACAAGTGTTTTCGGCAGTGAAATATATCTTCCCTAATCACTTTATGGATATATCACTTAGATCTATCATCAATACTTCAAGGTATTCAATATTCAATAGGAGATCAAGTACATCGAGAAGTAAAGGATTAAAGAGTCACATTTTGATGCTGGGGGCGCATTGGAGATATTGAGAACAACTTGTATTGAACCATAGAGACTCTGTTCCTTTTGCATGACACTTCTATTCTCATCAGAAGGGTCAACTTACTATAGCTGGTGAATATCCAGTCATATCTTTCACACTGGAAGAAGTTACACGCAAAAACGTGGGGAAGAGGGACACCCTCCTATTCAGGATAAACAATTTCTTAGGGTATTAGAAGTGATCAGAACCTTTGCATGTGTCAGCCTACATCTCCAAGGGGGTCATACGACCACACATAGAAAATCTCAGCATCATCAACAAAGTATTAGATCATCTACTTGAAGATTGTCACCTAGAGAGGGACATTTTCCTTGCATGGGCGTCAACCACTAAAGAGAAACACATTTTCACCTTGCTTCTGATTGCATGACATGCATGCTTGTTCCAAAATGTTAAAATACTCAAGCTATCAGTAATGGTATGCCTCTGCAATTAATTTCATAGTGATTTCCAGTTATTGTCATTTTGGGGTTTGTACACACTCTTCATATTGCATGCAAATTAATAATATCCAACATTAAGTTACAAAACACTGAAACTTTGAACCAAAACCATAAACCTTATCGATACAAAGGAGAAATGTCAACAGGGATATTACATAAACCCAAGAACATACATGCCAAAGATATGTGGACACAATTATACCAATAATATTCACTAGATTGAATCTAACACAATACATTACATAAAACGACCATACTTGATGATAAAAATTAGATTGAGGCACCTCATAGATTATGCAATTTAGATTGGGTGATCACCCTAGGTCAGCTCTATATCATAAATGCTAAGAAGCCAAAACTTAGCCAAAACATAATAGATAATAAATGGTCACAAGTACCACCAAGATGAGATTACAACCATAACACCAACATCCCCTAGGGACACAAAGAAAAATGGATACCAAGGTGATATTTAATCTGATAAGGTGGCTACTAAAGGAGTTAAGAATTATTCACTCAATATCTGGCGAAGTAAATGTTACATCCCAACATCTTCCTTAATATTCAAAGCACAAAAATGTTGGCAAAGTGGGAAAATAAAGATTGCAAGTAATGGTTAGATGGGGCAAAGAATATCATTGTGACCAATAATGACAATACCTTGACTTTTACTAATGGGTACACAAGATCTCCATAGGGAGTCATTCTTCTTAGCCTTGGGAAACCAAAAACCTCTTCAAAGCTCACAATGCAATCAAATATTTCTACAAGCAATCTTATGCATGGGTGGAAAGAGTCATTAAAGAATAATCACCTATACAAATCGCTCCATGGGTAAATAAATGGGCCTCTTGAAACTAAGAGTGATTTGACAAAGATAATCTAAAATCAAGAGTATCTAAGATCAATAAGAGTACTACCACAAAATTGTAGTTTGTTCTCTCAATAACAAGTCAAAAGACAAGTCCCCACATCAAATAAATGAGATGATGGGGATCTATCATCCTTTAAAGAGAAACATGACGATCTATGAGCTAAATTTCTAGTCTTGATAAAACTTGTCCAAGTCTGGAGACTGTAATTTCACATTCGCCAAAGAGATTGTCGACATTTCCTAAGAACAAATGTACTATACATTTCTCTAGAAACCATTAGTATAGACACCATGTGCAGATTAACATCATAGTCAATAATAAGTCTTTGACCGAAGAATAGTGGTGACATTATTGTGCAATTTTGCAATATTTCCTATTGTTCATTTTTTTCGTTGTGGCACCATTGCAACAATGTCGAAGCCACACATCCTATTGTGAAATGAAATTTTTTTATAACAATGTAATGTCATATTTTGGCATTGTAATTAGCATAACATGCATCGCTACCTTGGTATAGAGGGCTGGTACAATTTTAGTGGAGATGACAAACAATCTTCGTGCTCTTTACCCGTGTACCTCTTCTCCTTTGTAAATTAATTCTAATACAAGGAAGTTGAACAAACAAGCATCAAAGTCCATCTTCCTTTGCATTGATTTCAATTCCATTTTTCTCATCTTATAATGCTTCCATCTTATTAGTGTTGGCTTCCACAAAATTATTATTTTATAAACATTACACATTATCTTCATGTAAATTTAGAAAACTTTTGTTACCACATCACTAATACATGATCCTGCAATCACCGAATATGAATGAAATATGTAACCTTTCATTATTTATTCTAATGCTATCCCAACTGTGTTCTCCTCACCACTTGAATGTGTAACTCAATTGAGATTATGTACTCCCAATATCTCATGATATAAATGGTAGATGAGGGCTCCAATAAATAAATTGAAGGTTGTTATCATTGGTTGATCTATGTCCATATTTTAGATATTACTTGTATATGAGATCATGGGAGGTCTACCAACATCTCTCTATCATATCCAAATTATGTTGTCCTTGCCACTTGAATGTGCAAGTTAATTGAGACTATACCATCCCAAGATCTCATGGTATAAATGCTAAATGAAGGCTGCAATTAATAAATTGAAGGTGGTTGTCAATGATTGATCTCTATGACCATCTTTTTAAATAATACTTGCATATGATATCATGGGATGTCTATCAACATCTCTCTATCATATTATATGAATTGTGTTAGAACACAACATAATTTTATTAATTTTGGTAAAAAGAACCATTGATCGCATACCCATAAAAACTTAAAATGCTACCATTGTTTGCTACAATCAAGGTGCACATAAACTAAAATGTGTTACTACGCCATTTGATCCCATTCAAATGAAATGAATTGTTTAGTTTGACTATATGTGAGTTTGTAGCATTTTTACGGCATGCACATGTAAGGATAGACATAAACAAAACTTAGGACATGTAATGCATTAGGAATTACCGATTAGAAGAATATATCATATGGTTTCATAATTGCTTTATTAAGTCAACTTTCTCCAATAATGTCTCATAAATATGTTGGGTTCTACTACTCACCTTCCCAAGTGACGGTGTGCATTTGTATCTGTTACATTGAGCAAGAGGAAGACCTTCTAGCATCTCAACGAATACCTTTTATTCTTGATATATCCTTTGAAGAGTGCTAATGCCAATCAAAGCAAGAGAGTATTCTTTTGGTTTTAGATCGTGAGAGATGGTGAGAGGCCCCAACACTTAATTCTTCTTCCTATTCACAATCACAATCTATGTATAATAACAATGTTAATATTTTGGAAGAATGAACACTATATATACTTGTAACAATGTTGTGAAACACTTATCTTGCCACACCAAAGATAACTCATGTAAAAGAACAATACAGAGTTTATAAATCACTTTTAAAATTGGTGAATTTCCATTTCAGACATTCCTCATCTAACCTAAATGCATTAGACAAGCAAACGACTACCCATCTCCAAACTGGGAGAGTGAACACTATATATTTACTAATAACAATGCTGTGAAACACTTGCCCTACCACACCAAGGATTAATCACCTACATGGACACCATGCAGATTGTATAAATAACCTTTAAAACTACTGGATTTCCATTTATCATTTAGACAAGCAAATAATTTTGAAAATCACTAAACAAACAAAATTGATATAAATGTGCCATATCATGACATATCGTGCCATTTGCACAGGTACATGGTTTTCAAAGCAATTAAAAAAATTAATATAGATGTGTCATGTAAGACACAAAAGGTGTTTGTAGCAATTGATCAGGCGTTTACAGTTCAGGTCTTTATAGAGTTTGATGGGTAAATTGCTCATCAAAGAGCCTAAAACCAGTTATGTAGTGATGGAATTTGAAGAGGGTAAATTTGTAGTCATCGAATACAGCTAATTCTGTAACTTATCCATCATAAAATAGCTTTGAAATGCATAAAACATTTGAGAATTTTGTTATAATTATCAATTTTGAGGGGTACAAAATATTTGATATTCCAACCTTGGGCATAACTATGGTAAATCAGTAGAGAACTAGTCCTCAAAACACCTAATAGTTTTCAAATTTTCTTGTTATAATCACAGATTTTGAGGGCACAAGATATTTGATATTCCAAACCTCCGCACAACTGTCGTAAATCAGTAAAGAACTAGTCATCAAAGAGAATTCCTTCAATCTCCAATTTCCAAGATTTTGAGAGACAACTCAGAAGTAACTATTTCTTCCAAATTTCCAAGATTGTGAGAAAGTAACTCGTAATAACCTATTTCTTCCCAATTTTATGTGTGCAGATTTCATTTAAATTTCCCTACATAAATTCATATTAATTTATATTTTCAGTAACAACGGTTTGAACGGACCAGCGTTCGTTTTCTTTTGTCCCAGAGAAAATTCCTTCAATCTCTAATTTCCAAGATTGTGAGAGACAACTCAGAAGTAACATGCATATTTTTATCCGTAAATGGAGATGGCATCTGACTTTGAATAGATATAAACTGACAGAGAAAAGGGACGAGGCAAACGGCAGAGAGTTGTAAGTCAATCGGAAGAATGAACTAATACCGATTATTTCAATCTGTATTCAAATTGGAAAGAATTAATTTTCAAGTAACAGAGGTTTGAACGGACCAGCGTTCGTTTTCTTTTGTCCCGGTTTCGAAACTTGTTTCATTCAAGCAGCTAATGGAAGAAATGGGATCCATGACTGAATTCACTGACCCTACAACAATCATGTTGATGGCCCTAATATGTTGTAAGCGGCTCAAAATATGTGTGCGCGCGCTTCAATAATATAATCGCAACCTTACGACTTGCAGATCGAACTGAAGCAACAAGCGAACTGAATCTTTATCTTTACTGAAGCAACAAGCGAACCTAAGCCTGTTGCTGTTGCTGTTGCTGGCCCAAACCTTACTCATTTCTAATTATTCATTCAGGAAGATAATTGATTGATCTTCAGCTCTGCTCGATTGAGACATTCTTCTTCTCACTGATCTAGGCCAACTGATGGCTGACAAGTGCCACACAGCGAGGGGTCTGATGTGAGCCAACTGATGGCTGACAGGTGGCACACAACGAGTCGTCGGATGTTGGCCAACTGATGACTGACAAGCGGCACACAGCGAGTGGTTGAATGTAGGCCAACGGATGGCCGACAAGTGGCACTCAGCGAGTGGCCGTATGTGGGCCAACGGATGGCCGACACGTGGCACACAGAGAGTGGCCGTATGTGGCCCGACCGATGACAGACAAGTGGCACACAGCTAGTGGTTGGATCTGGGCCAACAACTGACGGAAAAGTGGCACACAGCGAGTGGTCGAATCTGGCCCAATCAATGGCTGACAAGTGCCTCACAGAAACTGGTCAATCTGGGCCAACAGATGACGGACAAGTGGTACGCAGCGACTAGACGGATCTGGGCCAACCAATGACGGACAAGTGGTACATAGCGACTAGACGGATCTGGCCCAACCAATGACGGACACGTGGCAGACAACTACTGGTCGGATCCGAACTAACCAATGACGGACAAGTGGCACACAGCGAGTGGTCAGATCTGGGCCAACAGATGGATTACAAGTGGAGTACAGCGAGTGGTCAGATCTGGGCCAACAGATGGATTACAAGTGGAGTACATCGAGTGGTCAAATGTGGGCCAACGGATTGATGACAAGTGGCAAACTTCGAGTGGTCAGATGTTGGCCAACGGATTCATGACAAGTGGCAAACATCAAGTGGTCGGATGTGGGCAAACGGATTCATGACAAGTAGCACACATCGAGCGGTCGGATCTGGGCCAACAGATGGATTACAAGTGGCACACAGCGACTGGCCGGATCCGGGCCAACAGATGGTTGACAAGTGGTCTCATATGGGCCAACCGATGGCTGGCAAGTGGCACACAACGAGTAGTGAAATCTAGGCCAGCCGATGGCTGACAAGTGGCACACAGCGAGTGGTCAAATCTAGGCCAACCGATGGCTGACAAGTGGCACACAGCGAGTGGTCAAATCTAGGCCAACCGATGGCTGACAAATGGCACACAGCGAGTGGTCAAATCTAGGCCAACCGATGGCTGACAAATGGCACACAGCGACTGGTTAGATCTGGGTTAACCGATTGCTGACAAGTGGCACACGACCAGTGGTTGGACCTGGACCAACAGATGGTTGAAAAGTGGCACACGGCGAGTGGTTTGATCGGGCCAACGGTTAGCTTCCAAGTGGCAAGCCGTCAGCCAGAAGATCTGGGCGAACGGATGGCCGACAAGTGGCAGTTTCTCGGCCATAAACTCTGAGCTAACGAATGGTCGACAATTGGCAGGCCCTCAGCCATAGGTTCTGGAGCACTAAATCTTTGACAAGTGGCACACACTCTGCGGTGGGTTTTGGACCACTAAATGTTTGACAAGTGCCACGCGTTGGACCGTTGGATATGGACTGCTCGATGTGTGACTGACTAGTGGCATGCATAATGCTTGAAAATGAAAGTTTGAACTATGAATTGTTTATACTTAAGAGACTGGTGTGGGATATATTGATACAGCGTTCGCTGGTGTTACAAATTTCCTTAAATTAAAGCGACGATCTTTCACTTTGCACCTACAGTTTCCGAACATTCCGCGTTTGTGGCCGCAACTTCTACTCGTGCTGCTGTTTCAAAAGGATGTAGAGGCATTACGCCTGTGGCAAAGCTTAAACTAGTGTTGACGTTCAATGCCAGTGCCGTCTCCCACATTGTCATAAAGATCTGGACGCTGCTCGTTTGCTCATAGATATACAAGACGCACTGTTTTCTGTCACCGTCTACGAGCCAAACAGCCGAGGACTGTATTTTCTACACATTAAGGAGCCTTATGATCAAATTCCTATTACTAATTTTCTTTTGTTCCGTCACTGTTTGTGGCTATTTGGATTATTGCTTTTTTTATCAATATTTTGATAAGTATATATACATATTTAAAAAATGTCTTGTTTTATCTATCTACCGTAGGCAAACACCTGTTAAGACCAATTTAAAATATTGAGTGACTGTGACGTGGTTAAAATTAATTTAAAAAGTTTGTTGGGACGAGTTCGAAAACGAGAGAACATTAACTTAGCATAACCTTGATGAAGCCTTGAGAGTCTTGATTCTCCTCTATTTTTGAAGTTGGTAAATATTTGAATATAGGCATAAAACATAGGTAATGATATCAAACATATGCATGGATTTATAAATAATAATGAACATGTGCTATCAATTTCAATTGAACATCATGTATTAAGATAAGCATACCAATCATTACAAATAATTATCACCTTCCGAACCAACTGAAACATTCCTAGCAGCAATAAGAGAAGATCCTAAGCAGGTCTAGAAACTGGAAGGATTTATCCCTCTGTATCTTTTTGCTCCCGCACCTTGTCCGATCAATTTAGCCCAAAGGGTCAATACTTGAAAGGTGAAAAAGTGTAAGTTGTTATGTAGCTAGTCCTTGATTTCAAGAGTGATCTAATCAAATACAATTGGTTTTGTTAGAATGATCAAATTGGTGGTGTCGATGCCTTGCAATGGTTAATCTATCTCACGCCATCTAATAACATTGGTAATTACATAAAGCACCAAGTTAACCCATCCCAAGTGCATAATTAACATCCATCACCAACATCAAAGGAAGTATCAATCTAAAGAACAAGTGCACCAATAGTAGAAATGGAAGTAGCTTAACAAGTGGACTCAAAAATACACTCAACAATAGAGCAAGTAGAAACTAAAGTATCAATGACAAAGGCATAAGCGCAACCAATAAAGGTGGCTACAACATGAACATAGAAGGTAGCTAGACTAAGATTGTAGCTCCAACAATTTGCAGTGGATACTTTATCTCAACGTTAAGTCACTGAATTGTAAGTAAATGTGTAGCATTGTTCTATTTTAGTATAATGTTTTAGAAAACTTTCTTCTTTGAAAAGATTGATTACTCTTGTGATAGATGGTAGGGAAATTTACAATAAGAAAATAAATGATATTTAACACTCTTACATTTATTCAAACTCCTTATAATCTAGAGTAGGTTCCAACAAGAAGTTACAGTTCACCATCACATTAATGCCATACGTGTTGAAAGTAGGTTTGATAGAGTTCATAAAAGGAGTGGTCTATCTATATCTATGAATAGTTGCTTCAATGTCACATTATCACAGATACATTTTGGATCAAAACTATGGTTAAATTAAAAAAATGTTACCAAGTCTACTTGGACATACTTTTTATGTTAGTTGAATTGACTTACAATTGATGTACACCTTTTTTTGAGTTCTCCATCCATGTGTCATATGCCCAAGGTTACACATTTCATGTATTTCATGAATGCATGTGCCATTCTCTGTCTCTTAAATGTGATATCTCTATAGGGGTATTGCTACCATCTGATGCAGTCCCATTGTTGCTTCCAATAATTATTATGAGAATCAATGATCTCATGATTTTATCTTATACTTCTTCCTTCTCTCTTCATTGGAATGCAAGGATTGGTGGAATACATTATCTCTCTATATATTATTATATTATTGCAATTTTATCAGACTCTCCAAGTCTAGCAAGTCTACTACAGGACGAGTACTCAACAAAGACTCCCCAGACAAACTCACCACTTTCCAGACTCGTTGAGTACTCATCTAACTCGCTTAGAGACTTGTGAGTCTGACCCCATCGAATTCCAAGAGGTTTTCCACACGTGTGAAGCTCATTTGAGCAATCAACTTGGTTTGGAAGGAAATTTAGGAGGGAATGGAGTGATTGAAGGATTAAAATCATGTAAGAAGAACTTTCTTCCCTCATTATCTCATTCTCTCATTCCATTTCATTGTTGTGTGCTCTAACTATGAGGAGGTGAGCTCGTCATCGCATAGGAGAGTAATTAAAGGAGGTTGCAGCATCAAAATTCAACAATGATCACTAGAGGAAAATAAATAAGGTTATTGTTCGAGGGTTGAAGGAGGTTAAACTAAGGTCAGTTTTCACCTTTTCTCAATTTTTAGTATTTTATTTTTATTTTTAAATGTAGTAGTGTATAGGCTTGTAGGCCTCCATCCCAACCTACATGCTTGTAAGTTGGGATGGAAGTTTAGAGGCTTGTGTAGGCTACCATCGTAGCCTACAATCCTACACTAGCCTATAGGTTGGCATCACAGGCCCTGTGATCTCAACCTATAGGCCAATGTAGGCATGTAGGCTTCCATCCCAAACAACAAGTGTAGGTTATAAAAAATTTCATTTTAATTTACAATTCAAAATTTTAGCCCTGCAGGACCTAGGGAAATTCCATACATTTTTTGAATTCGGATTGTTATCCATGGAATCTAAGTCCAAACCTAAATGGCCTCTTGATAAAGTGTGATGCCAACCTATAGGCCAATGTAGGCATGTAGGCTTCCATCCCAAAGAACAAGTGTAGGCTATAAAAAATTTCATTTTAATTTACAATTCAAAATTTTAGCCCTGCAGGACCTAGGGAAATTCCATACATTTTTCGAATTCGGATTGTTATCCATGGAATCTAAGTTCAAACCTAAATGGCCTCTTGATAAAGCATGGGAAGATTGTGTTCGATTAGTCCCAAGCTAAGATACCGGACACGTCCAAAAGGTCTTGTGTGTCCTGTGTCTACATGTTCGATACATACACACTGACAGAGCGTGTCAGACACGAATTTTCAGTGTGTATCGATTTCAGACATGCGTGTCCTGCGTTTTCACCAACGTGTCTTGATTCTAGGACACATTATTCATGGAAGAGACACCTAGAATTGCTTTAAATCAAAATTTTCACTTTCATTTTATCATTTGCAAGTGTGGAGAGGACTCTATTTCGCATTTGCATTCCAACATCTATGTATTACATTTTGATCTTGATGACTTGATGAGAAATATGATTCTGACTCCCGAGTATTGACATCTTGATCTATGGCTATCATGAGTATCATGAATTATTTATGTGTCTCATAATCTCATTGTAATTATTCATTTGATTTGTAAATGTATAATTACTAATGTTAAATGTGCATTGACTCTGATTTCTATTGAATATTTGTAGAAGTTTGGATATATATATATATATATATATATATATATATATATATAACATGTATTGATTCCAGAGGTCACAATGTCTATGTCGGACACTCGAATCCTCGTGTCCTTCGTGTCTCGTGTCAGCAGATTTAGGTCCCATGTGATCACACTAAGATAGAGTTGTGTGTGAAATATGTCTGCATTTGTGATGGTTTCTTTGAAGCTATTAATGTGAGCTTCTTTGGAAGCTATCAAATCATATAACACTGAGAGATATAAGCTAAAGGTTAAAACTGAAATCATGGGTGGATCTCAAATGGGACCTCTAGGTAGCTCCTCATCAAGTGTTTCAAAAATTCCAAGTATTGCCTCTTCTTTATTCCTTCCTTGCACAATCCCAAGATCTCAACCAACATTAGATAGTTATAACAAAAGGAAAAGGAAGGACACAGATATGGAAATCATGAGATTCTAGCACCTTGAAAACCTCTCATTTAACCTTTCAAAGTCTCCTTTTTATCAACCCATGGTAGATGCAACTGCATGCAGTAGTCCACGAACCAAGAAG
The DNA here is from genome assembly GCA_001517045.1 of Pseudotsuga menziesii. Taxonomy (NCBI): domain Eukaryota; kingdom Viridiplantae; phylum Streptophyta; class Pinopsida; order Pinales; family Pinaceae; genus Pseudotsuga; species Pseudotsuga menziesii. The sequence goes on from LPNX010418413.1 coordinate 239,293, forward strand.
TTAGGGGGGAATATCTAGATAAGGAGTTGGTGTGTGTCAAGCCATATTTGGAGGGATTTAAAATATCATGGGAGAGTACACAATCCTATCAAATGGGTGGGCAAATCATAGGAACAAAACATTAATCATCAATTTTCTTATGGCTTTCCCTAAAGGAGTCATGTTTATGGAATGTATTAATGCATCTTCACATATGAAGGATGCAAAGTTGATATATACATCGCTGGCAAAGGTTGTGAAAGAAATGGGGATCAAAATTGTTGTACAAGTAATTACAGACAACGCTACAAATTATGTGGCAACTAGTGAATTGTTGTGTGAAAAATACCCTACTATTTTATGGAACCCATATGCTACCCACTGCATATACTTTATTTTGGAGGACATAGGATCGTTAGAGTGGGTGAAAGATATTGTTCACGAGTGCAAACAAATAACTAAATATATTTATAACCATGCTTTGGGGTTGAATCTTACAAGATAGTTCTAAGAGGATGAGCTTAGTTTCCCCACCATCACATGCTTTGCTACAAACTCTCTCTTCCCAAATCCTTCTTAATGAGTACCAAGCATTAAGATGGATGTTTCACAGCCTACAATGGGAATCTTGGAATAATGACACAAAACTATATACAATGGCTGTGAAAGTGGCTCTCTTTAAAGATGATTTATGGGAGACAATCACCAAGGTTGTCAATATGACATAACAACTTGTGAAAGTGTCTAAGATCATGGATGGCAACAAACTATCTACAAGATGCATTTATGAGGACATGGACATGGCTAAAGAAGCCATCAAGGATTTCTATCAAGGGGGGTTTATCTAAACATCTACCTATATGGGATATTATTGATTTCAAGTGGGTCAAACAACTACATTTACCGTTACATGCAAAAAGAGTATATCTCAATCTAAGCATATTCTATAATGAGTCTAAAATTCAAAAATATCTCAAGTTGATGAGAGGTGTAATGATATGCATTGAGTGGATGTACCCCAATCAAGACATACAAGACCAAATCAACATAGAACAAGATATGTTACAAGGAATTTATTTGGCATGTCTAGATTTAGCTCAACCAACATCTCAAGGAGAAGAAAACGCAAGTAAAATTCAATTTGTAAGTCATTACATTGTAATTTTGCTACTTTTCTTTTTCAAGTCTGCCATAGTAAAACTTGTAATCTTTGTTTATTTGTTTGTTTATAACCACCCATTAGAGAACAAATTGTGGTTCTAAGACACCGCATCAACTATAATAATTCACCATCAAAATTTTGGGTCAAACTTGTAGCACTTAAGGTTTTGAATGCAATTGGTCAGTTTTTTAGCACATCCACACCAGAAAGCGCAACCTCTTAGAGCATGACCAATTGGAGAAGTTGGTGTTCATATACCACAACCTTCAGATGTTCACAAACTAATTGTGAGAAAAGGATCTCGATCAATTTTATTGGATAAGATTGATCCAGTCATTAATTAGGTCTTAGAGGATGAATCTCTTGTTAATGGTATGAGTTGGCATGATGATTACACCAAGATCCCTCTAGTGTACCATTTTTTAAATGGAAACATCCCTTTGGTGTACCATTTTTTTAAATGGAAACACCCAATACACCTACATCACAATTGTTGCATTAGTAATAAATGTTGGCACTAGCTCCTTAGGCCCTATTCTAGGCGTTCTACTTTTTGTAGTCATGCATGAGACTTGACATTGGATTTGAAGACACTATTTACTTTGATTTTCTACTTATTTCTTAAGTTATGTTGTTGAATTTGGTACTATTTATGCCAAATGAGTCATCTTTCAACTCATTATTTTACCTATAAATATGAAATTGCCTCACTCTATTGCATATAAATATGAAGTTGCAAAAGATAATTTTGTATGAGATTATCTAATGAATTTCTGCTTAGAATGTGGTTTTATAAATTATATGGATTAGAAATTTCATTAATATACTTTTTTGTGCACAAAATTTACTAAATTTTGATTTTGTTTTCTATTCGTTGTCTTTATCCCAAGTCAAAATGTTTGTTGATGTGAATGAATATGTGTAATGTGATGCATAGATGATGCAGATAGAAGTTCCAAAGGGTCACCTATGCAAAACCCCAGGCGACAATTTCATTGAAGGATATTGCATGATCAACACCAATCACAAAAATCAAACTAAAGGATCTCAGCCCATAATCAACGATTTCCATGTCACCAACATAAAATGTCGAACTGAAGGATCTTGGCACATAATATACTATTTCCATGTCACCAACATAAAATGTTATTGCTACAAGGCCTGCACTTGATATGTAACTAGTCTACTAGTAAGAACTACTACTATATCTTCTAATCATGTTGCTCTACTCTTCTCTTTTATGTGGACTTATACTATCACAATAGGCTACTATCTATCTATCTATCTATATATATCCCCATAGCCATTATAAATAAGTGGAATATCATATTCCTAAATTTCATGTGAGAGAACAGCTTATGATGTGAATAGGAAAATTGAATTTTTTCAATAAGTTACCTAGATTATGATATGCTTTGATCAAATGTCTGTGCACTTGATGTTCAATATATTAAATTGAGGTGATTAAAGTAATTTTTTCATCCAAACTAATTTAAATTTTACTAATGCAATGATAAGTTTTACATAATTATAGCAATGGTTTTTTAACAAAACAAAAGAGCTATTACATCAAAATTACCAATCATAAATTATATATGGAGATGGTTTAGTGATTTCAACCATAATTACCAAAGTTCAAATTCAAATATAGATTTTTCTCTTAAATTGTTGCTTGATTATTATTGTTCTCTCATTATTATGTGTTTGTTGGTCTCAACCTAACACTTGTCCCCTATGTTTATTACAATCATTTTAATTTTTCATCAACTTTTAAGAGGAAGTATTCATCCTATGATAATAAGAAAGGAGGATTTTTCCGACAAATAGAAAAAATCCTTTTAAATACAATGACTTCCAAGGATGGGAGATGCCTTCTCTCACCCTATTTTCGGAAAGGGCTTATGATTTTGCCATAGACTCTCAAGACTATGCGAAGTTGAAATTCAAGTGCAATCTATTTCATTACTAGCATAATAGGGATGCACTTTTCCTTCTCAAAATAATTCCCATCCAACCGCCCCATCTATGAGTTTCCCATCCAATAATCTTAACATAATAATCACAAAAATAAATTCGCAAGCAAAGAATTTGTGAAGTACCAGTTATCACAAATCACCAATTCCAGTAAGTGTGAGGGAACCCTATGACAACTAACAAAATCAAATCAAATAATTCACCAAACTATTCAAATTATTGAATTTCCATATTAATGGGACTCATTTGACTAATTTCGTAAATATGATTGCAACATCTTAAATTAATATTTAAAATAAAAAATATTTGATAGGTAGAGGGCACACATGTATTAGAGACCACACATTAAATGATACAATATTGTTATAATAATAAATTATATATCTATAACCTAACATGAGGTGTAGTTATAATGGTTTCAAGGTTTCATAAATCATATCTTTATAGCCTAACTAGAGGAGGGCATGTGTGATTACAATGGTATCACCCCTCTAAACTATGAGGAACATCTTAGGATGCCTTAGATAGAACCTCAACTACAACATAACGAACATGAACAACCCTCCTCATCCTCAGCTGCAATGGATCAAACCTCAACCACACCATAACAAACAAGAACAATCCTCAACATCAAATCCTTTATATCGATAAGTACTATGCATTTTCTCTTCATTAGGTTAAAGGTTTCATCAGATGCACATTTAGTGGAGTTTGTCTACATTCCCTATTTGATTGCTTAGAGATTTTTATCTTAACAAGTCAAACGTGTTCATTTTGTTACTTCATACAAGGTTTTCTTTTTAACTATTAAAAGCCATATATTGATTCTCTATAAGAAGAAATTGTTTGTGGGTGTGCGTTGTCTTAATTCAGATATCTAAGAGTTGCTATATATCTCTTTAAGTTAGTAAGGCCGTTGTGCATGTTGCATTTCTTGAAGTTCCTTAGCAAGTCATATTTTGAGATAACTTGTAAGTTGCTGCTAGTTTTAAAATTCCTTCATTGACTTTACTGATGTTCTCTATGCCTCCTTATGCCTTCGTTCATTAAATGCCTTACGCTTGCAAGTTTTAATATAAACAAAAAACATATACTCAATGCCCTCATTGTATCCATATATGCTTGAGCATTGTTGAAATGTAAAGTTTTAAGATTTCCAGCGAAGCTACCAATGTTTCATCGCACCTCATCAATTTAAGTCATTCTCCTATATGCCAGGTACTACACTACTATAGGAATTTAGGTACTTGGCCAATGCATGGCGTGAGAAATGCCACTTCAAGAAATAACCCTCAAGTCAGTCTCTAGGTAATGGAAATTTTCATGTTGACAATGGAGATGCACCATATATCATCTATTGAAAAAGTCTTGAATGGAGTGAATAATTTGGTAAGATGGTGGGTAGGTAGTTGAGTATTTTGTAATTTATATATTAAATACACATTGAGAAAAAAGTACAATGTTACTTGGCCCAAAATGAGAGAAAAATACCCATAATGAGGCTTAAGTCTCTCCAAAGACCTTTGTACAAAGCCATAGCTTGTGGATCCACAATAGTTTATTATGGGAATCTTCATGGCATGGGCCTGGTTTCTTAGCTGGATAAAGGTAATCACCAGCATTGCCTTGGCAGGTCAATGCTACAATTAGAACATTTAAATCACCCACCTGATCTTGGAAGGTAGAAGGTGCCAGAGATACCATACAATCCATCCAATATAGGTGGAGGATGCATGCAACATAGTGCTAAACTAACAGGTGGTGCTAAACTGACACATGGAGGATGCATGCTGAATAATGTGAAGTGTTGCATGCTGAAACAAACTTTACATACATGCAGTGTAGAATGTCTAAGAAAAGTGTCAGCTAAATAAGTATACTTAAATCAATACAAAAATTTCATATATATTAAATTATTATTTTTCTCTAACAAATATAAAAAATTAAATAATTATCAATAAAAACACTAAATGAGAAATTTTAAAATTAATTATAAAAGAGCTTAATAAAAAGCATAAACAAAACTTTAATATATTCATAAAATTAGTAAGAACCCACTCCAATTTGACTAAATCCAAAAATAATAGTCCCTAAGCTATTAATATATATAGTGACTGAACTGATCAGTATCTGTACATTCTTATTGCGTCGATAATAAATTACTTATTGCACTCTAAAATATTAAAATTCATTTCTTTGGTATACATAAATTAATTTATATTGACATTTAAACAAAAACAATTTGAATATTCATTTGTAGTGTTTGTGCTGACAATAAACAGTTGATAAATTTACCTACACGGAATTGCTGGAGCACTCAGAAACACTTTCCCTGTATTCCATCGCACAGTATTGATAATTCGCGAAACCAAATCATTGAAAAGCATCTGGCTTCATTAACGCCCAATGGCTGATATGGGTTTTCCTCAAATTTACAATTGCAGCTTCCATTCCACGTACAAGTTTCATAAGCATCTGGCCGCTTCATCAACGCCCAATGGCTGATATGGGTTCCCCTCAAATTTACAATTGCAGCTTCCATTCCACGTACAAATTTCATGGTTCGAACTGAAGTTTGTGTAGAATTCTCCAGGATGCACAGCACAGATGCCGACACTAGTATGGATATCTAAGAAAACGCAAGTTTTGCAGCATACGGCTAAATAAAACCTGCCTGGTATGGCTTCCCCTCAAATTCACATTCACAGTTGCGGCTTCCATTCCACGCACAAATTTCATTGTGAGGGAGGAGTGCCGCCTTCCTTCTTCTGGATCGATCCCATCTGTTACCAGTTCTTTATTTACGGCCGGCAGATTCACTCTTACAATACAAGAAGAAGATAATGATTCTAAACGCACCGAGGAGAAGGCTTGGTACAGAGCTGGACTGAATCAGGAATGTAGAATTCTCCAGGCTTACGCGCCCACCAGGTTTTCGAGATCTCCATAACAAGCTGATGTGCCGAGAAAACGCTAGTTACGCATAATACGGCTGAATAAAACCTCCCATAAATGTTTCAGCATTGTTAAACGAGCTAACAATGAATTTCGCACGCTTTATCTGTGCCGACTGGTGAGAGACTGATTTGGCCTTTCAATGAATGTAAGGCAAGGTACATGATTGTGTTTTGCGAATGGCGATAGTAATTTATTGCATCCTTCGGTACCATACCTGACACGCACTAAGAAATCCTTATACGGAGATATCTCACTTCAACATGATATGGCCCAAACAATTCCATTGATTATGACAAGTTGACCACCGCCAATATTTTCTTGAAATTCTTGCTGGGTTTCGTGAAAGTCACTAGTGTTGGTTTATTTATTAAAGTAAAGTAAATGCAACACCATAAACCAAGTGAACCTGGACTTTCTATTAACCATGGTGTTGTGTTTCCTGTAATAAGACATCGCCACTTCCATCATCCATGGGTTGTTGCTTACTGTTTACTGCGATAGTGTAAAGTTAAATTCTCGACTATTTGCATTCGAAGTCTGCTAAGTTTTTTTAGCCAAAATCTTTAGTGGCAATTGTTTAAATGGTAATTTTTAGTGATTGGAATTGTATAATCTCGATGCCTCAGAAGTAATCAAAGGTCTTAAATCTATTTCTGCAATAAAAATTGCAATTTTCAACAATAAATCTCCATATCCCAAAAGTAATCAAAAGTCTTAAATCTATTTCAACAATAAATTGTGCCAAATTCCAACGGTGAAAGATGTAAATGGTCTAAAGTTTAAAATACTTTCATAAATACCATAAAAAATAGTTAAAGGCCTAAAAAAAATAAAAAATTCAAGGGCTAATCAACTTTCATTTGAGTAAATATACACATCTGTGTCCACCGAAAGGTGTGCATGGTTGAAAATATATATCCTTGTATGTTAGAATTAAAGAGGATATTGTCCATATAAACCATTGTCTGCTCCAAAATAATGTTTATAATTTGTATAATTGGTTATAATTTTTTTTTTAAATTATTAGAAAAATTTAGTTAGGTGTTCACAATTGCTTCATATCTAATATAGAACATTTGAATGGTTTCATTATTTGAAGTAAAACATTCGAATTTTCTTTTTATTTATTGATAAGTTGGACTTGGTGTTTTAAGTTTGAGCAGTACTTTGATCGTAATATTTGATCGCCAAAGTTTTGACATTGGATCCCAAAAATTTGGTCTCATGTAGTTGTAAGAGAAAAAGTCTTTGAGACTTTTATCAATCATCAAACATTCTTTCGT
>LPNX010418414.1:5358-18135 GCA_001517045.1 Pseudotsuga menziesii
CATTCTGAGAGGCCTCAGAGAAGCATCAGAAGAGGTTCTGAAGAGGTTCGGAAGGGTCATATAACTAAGGTCTGCTCAGTAGTACTAAGTGGCTATTGTAGCCGTCTTATGACAGGGAATTGGGTTTTAGGGAACGTCTAAGCTGGACAAATTTTTATGTATGGCTATATTGAGTGGCTGTCCAAGGTTAACATGCCTCGTTAGGATTGCTCCAGCCTGTGATTGCTAGTGAGGATCTGAGTGGTTGTACGGGCTTGAGTATCCCGTTAGGATTTCTCCAACCTGTGATTGCTAGTGAGGATCTGAGTGGTTGTCTGGGCTTGAGTATCCCATTAGGATTGCTCCAACCTATGAGTACTAAGGATTTCAGAAAGGAATCATTTGAAGGTGCCAATTCTGTGTTTTGCTTCTGGAGTCTAAACTGGTCAGCTCTGGTTTCATTTTATGGAAGGTAGCCATCATCTAAAGGGGGCGACTTGGAGGGGGGTGCTTTTTTAAATAGGATGTCTTGAAAACAAGAATGGGTTATTTGTCTTATTTCTATTTAAACTATATGAATACTTAATTATGAATATAATATTAATTTAATGTGTAATAATTCTTTAAAAAGTATTATTTTTATTGATAGTAAAATAAACATAATAATGTATGAATGGATTAAAAAAAGACATTAAATCTCCTCACACTCATCAAATGTAAAGTTGTTTTGAAAAGATAAAAGGTGGGTTAGTTTTTATTGAACTTTTGAAAAATCAACATTTTAAATTTGTAGAATAAAATTTTGTCGCTTAGGATACTAAGTTAATTTTTTATTAAATATATATATGTTGTCCATATATATTTAGCATAGAGTTAATGTTACATTATTAAGAAACGACATATTGAATTCTAACAATGTCTAATTACAATTATTAAATGAAAAAGTATCACTTTAAAAGGTTAAGATGAATTAAATGTTTTAAATCTTAAGAAAAACAATTAAAGATAACAAATAAAACAAATAATCATTTATAAAAGAAGTAGAGAGTTGAAACAAGTTGCACATTAAACTCTAATAACATCCGACCAGAATCATTAAACTCTAATAACATCCAACCAAAATCATTAAATGAGAAAGTATCACTTTAAAAGGTTAATATAAATAAAATGTTTTAACTACTCAATAAAAAATAACAAGGACAACACATAAAATATATCAATATCCTTGAATGAAACAAGGACAACACATAAAATAAATAATTATTCTTGAATATTCTTGAAAAGAAGTGGAGAGTTGAAAATCTATTATGTAAATTGTTAGAAAAGACAACCATGTGAATACAGGTGAGAACAAATATAAAGATAGCAATGTGAATACAAGTGAGAATAAATATGTTATAGATATTTAGCATAAATTGTATTTGATACATTATCAAAAATTCACACATTAAACTCTAACGACATCCAATTACAATCATAGAATAATAATAATAAAAGTTTAAAAGTTTAAATAAATGAAATATTTTAAATCTCTATTAAAAATGAGTAAAATAAATAAATCATTATTTTTAAATAAATAAATCTTTAGTATCGATTATGAGCTGGCGTGTGGATATTGTCGAATTTTCTTGACCAGCTATTCACATGTGCTTGAACTTGATGATCCTACAGTCAATTCAGGGCATCATCTCCCAAGATCACACGGCGTCTCCGAGTGACAAGAATATATGACATGCCGAAAACCTATATTACTATGTTTTATTTTCAAAGAGGTGTATTTTTTTTTCTATATCGAATTCAATACTCATCCATTTTGTTGTTAAATCGATTTTTCAATATAATATGTATAGATGAAATGCAGGTTTCCATGAATTATCATGCTACTAGGTATCTATGCACATTATTACACACTGCCATGAATGATAATGGAAGGGGTATTGCTTCATATATTTGATTGTATAGATAATATTTGTGGTAATTAATATCATATTTTTATGACATTGTATTAATACTCAAGTTATTACCTACCCAAATCAATTCGTTAATTGCCCAAATTAGTTTCATGATCCCCACAAAGTAATTGTTGCAGTCAATGGAGCATGTACTTATGCCTATTCTTGTAGTCTCCAGAAGCATCAGAAATGATAATATTGTTGCACTCTCGAGGAAAGGTAATATTTTTATTAGTTCATTAATTATTTGTATCCCCCAGGTATTAATCCATATTGTTTTCATCCACAAAAAAAGGATAATATTGTTGCAACTGTATAGATTATTAATTATCAATTATGGATAGCTCAAGTATTATTTGCATTACATTTATATATATTGTGTTTGCATTACAATGATATCTAGATAGCGCAGGTATTATTTACATTACATAGTTGGTTGATATATTTTTCACTACAACAAATGGAAAATTGATATATTATTTGCAGCTTTTTGTTTTTTTTTGTGCCCCGAAATGGAGAATATGTTTAAATTGTCTTAAACAACCCTAACTTTAGTTTCAACATGATAATAATGTTTGAATATGGTTATAATATTGGAATGTTTTAATATTTATGGTTTTAAATATTAAGCGGTTATTCGCTGAGATTTAAGAAAAATGATTTAGATGGGATTTTAGTATTTTTGTATATGATGGTGATAAGCGAATGATAAGAGGTTGAGTAGTTAGTGTGATAGAGTGACTTGAAATGTAACATACACCTAGTACTATCCGTAGATCCTTGAGTATATGGTGTAAATATTTTCTACTATATGAAAACATTTAAGCACACCAATACTGTTACTCCAATGCATATTAACTTGTAATCAATCCTAAAGGTTATATATTGACATTTCCTAAAATTAAGCACACCAATACTATTAGTCCAATTGGGACTTGTCATTTCCTAGAATTAAGAAATGGTGTATGCATTTTGAATTTCAACATCAAGGGATTGTTTTGAAATACATGAATTACATTTAAAAGATCCATCATTTTCATACAAGGGCCCAATATTTAAAATTTACAACATTTTTGTCTATCCTCACAAAGTTCCTTTGAAAAAAAAAATATAATCTTTTTTTTATTTACCAAGTTAACAATATATTCTCTAAAATAAATAAATATATATATACTCTCTTGTTAATATTTTATTTTTTAAATTTTTATCTTTACATCACAAGTTTGAACAAAACATTATATTCTTTCTAAAAACAATTAAAATTAAAATTAAAATTATAACATGATAACAACAGCAAATTACGTCTGCAAATAGACGAGATGTTTGAAGGAAGTCTTTGGAATTCCAAATCCCTTCTTCCTACTTAAAAGAGAATGTGATTTAGACATATTCTATTAGATGCACTGATCGTCAATTATGCATATTCTATTAGATGCACTCGCTTTTATAAGCATCAATAGGATCTAGGATCTCTCGTAACTTTCTTTCACGCGAAAGTTCCTCAGCAAACCTGCCAAATAAATACAAATATTAATAGTAATAGTAATGTGATGACCAACTACTATGATCAATGCTTAAATCCTTATATTTAAATAATAACGATTACAGTTACCTAATCAATGCATCCCTGTTGGTCTCAGCATTTTGTCCTCTCACATTCTCATAGTTGCCATTCTCAATATTCACATTTGAAACACGTTTGTCCAAAAGACGATCGCCTATCTCTTTCAATCCATTCAGATTATCCTTCGTTGACAGATCCATTGAACATCTATTATTTCCTAAATGGGGTTCCTTACATTTTCAAAATAAATGATTTATAACTTGTATTCCATATACATATATATGACAAACTTTATTTTACAGTCATATTTTTAGCTTTCTTAATTAGAAAAAAGGCAAGAAAAGACATGGATTCTTACATACATGGTATGTTTAATTAGCAAAAGGGCAAGATTAGATAGTTGTTATGTTTAATTAGAAAAAGGGAAAGAAAAGACTTGGATTCTTAGATAGTTGGTATGTTTGTTGATGGCATTGAAAAAGAAGCTTTCCTGAATGTCAAGCATATTTGTACTCGATTGCATTAACATATCAATGATAGGCGTTTTACCACCATCGATAAACCATCCCCATAAGCCCCATTTTGCAGCGTCGGTAGCCTTGTAACCGGCTATTCTTTGGCCTATTCCAAGGAAAAGAACCAGAAGTACAGAATCTTCGTCATCCTTGAATATCATGATTTGGATCAGTACATTAATGGAGAAGTTCCTAAGCCAAAGGGAGATGAGGCTAAGGCTACTCATAAGAAGAACTTGGTCAAATCGAAGAGAATATTTGTAGATTCAATCACGGATCACCTCATACCCCATGTGTCATCATTCAAGACATCGAAGGAAGTATTTGATGCTTTGACAAAGATGTTCGAAGGAAAGAACATGAATCGGAATATGACTTTGAGGAACCAGTTGAAGAATGTGAAGATACACAACTCAGAGACTATACAATATTACTTCACAAGGGTTGCTAAAATCAAATAACAACTTGAAGCAGTTGAAGAGAATGTCAAAGAAGGAGAAATTGTGACAACTACCTTGAATGGTATCCCTAGATCATGGGACTCATTCATTCAAGGAATCTATGCAAGAAGGAAGCTGATCTCTTTCAGCCAACTCCGAGAAGAATGTACACAAGAAGAAGCTCAACTTGTAACAAGAGAAGAGAAGATGGGAGCAACTGAAGATCGAGCTCTCATAGTTTACACCAGGAAGAACTACAAGAAGGAGAAGAAGGAGAACCATCATCAAAACAAGAAGACAAAAAAGAAAAAAATAATATTAAGAGAGGTCCTTCCAATGTTCGATGCTATACTTGTGACGAAAAGGGACAATTTGTAAGATATTGTCCCATCATAAAAAAAGAGACACCATGCTCATGTTGCCAAAGATGATTAACCGACAAACACAATATTCAAAAGAGAGAAGGATGATTGAGATGTAGCGTATGTGCTAATCTCATCACTTACTAGCACTATCTCACATGGAAGCAATGATTGGCTTGTAGATAGTGGGGCATCTAAACACATGACAAGATACAAATAATCATCGGTCAATATGTCTGAGCATGAGTCACCTCATAAGGTGAAACTTGGGGATTATTATCAATACCCCATAAAAGGGAGTGGAGAAGCTTCATACAAGATAGACTATGGGAAATATTTAAATATTAAGGATGTGCTATATGTTCTAGGATTGAAGAAGAACCTTCTCTCCATCTCTGCACTAGATGCAAAGGGAATGAGAGTTGGATTTGTTGATACCCAAGTTCTGATGTGTCCTAAAGGAAAGACAGTATATTATGCAGTAGTGATTGGAGAAGAAGACAGTGGATTGTACAAACGAAAGGGACATTTTAAACACGCATTGGTTCATGAGTCAATAGAACCAAGTGAAATATGGCACCGAAGGTGTGCACTACAGAGCAATACTAGTGAAAATTAAAGAAGTCTCTAGAATTCTAGAGATCTAGGAAAAGTGTGAAGGAATTTGCAAAGGATGTGCACAAGGAAAAAATGCAAAGAAGACATTTCCCAATAGTGAAAGAAAGGATAAAGGAATAGTGGAGATAATACACTTGGATGTATGTGGACACATGTCTTCTAGCTCATTAAGTAGGTATGCGTACTATGTTTACTTTATAGATTATTTCTCATGTAATACTTGGATATATTTCTTGAAGGGGAAAAATGAAATATTCAGTAAGTTCAAGGAATATAAAGCCTTGGTCGAGAACCAAACTAAAAGGAATATCAAGACTCTGCGGTCAGATAATGATGGAGAATTCACCTCAGACGAATTGAAGGAACTCTGTAGAGATTTTGGGATGAAGAGGGAGTTGAGCACTCCATATAATCCTTAGCAAAATGGGGTTGTAGAATGAAAGAACCGAACCATAATGGAAGCAGCGAAAGAAATGCTACATGACTAGGATCTTCCTATGTACCTTTCAGTGAAAGCAACAAGGACATCACTTATCCTCTTCCTCTAGCTTTGTACTTTTGGAGTAAATATATTATATAGGATTTTTGTTAGTATTAATTACCTTTGCGACAACTTATTGCCTAAACCCTTAAATCCAATTTAAGGGTGGATGGATCCTTACTTCTCCATCTTTGCAATTATCTTGTCTTGTGACAGGGACATGCCTTGCTTACCTCGTAGAATGCATTGATCTCCCTAGATGTGTCTTTCCCCCTCTACAACATGAGTCATTGACTCATCCCTCCTCCATTGTAGAGCGCATAGACCAATACCGATACTCATTGTTTCACTACCAAATCACGTCAAAATTTGTAAAGGCAAAAAAAAATGAGATTACAATAAGTTTATAAAGCGTAACCTTGATGGATATATAATTATCCCTATAGTCTTGGATATGGCTCGATCTCCCTAGTTCTTAGGATCACATCTTACCCACTTTCTTTAATTCTTTCAACCTACCCCTATCCACAGTGTCCTATATATTGAGGCCTTGGTCCATGGGTTGGGGGAGGAATTCTATAGCACGTATATGTTGGAATATTTGGTCCAAAACTCTAGTGTGTGTGGTGTGTTACATTTCATTGTTTGTGTGACTTGTTGGTGGAAGGAGATGATTCGGAAGAAGCTATAAACGAAAGGACTAAACGGTTGTACTATTTCCTTTTATGTCTTTTAATACAAATGATATGTTCATTCCCATAATTTTATTGTGTTAATCATGTTATATTAGATCTCCTTGGTTAGATCTATATTATAATCACTAGATCAAGATAATTTTATCTTGTTTGTATCTTATTGGTTGCAGGTACTAGTGTGCACAAAGTTATATTGCATTTGTGTGGAGATATCAAGGACAAAAGATCATATTAAAGGTAAGTTTATTGCACTTTGTCATTCATCATCACTTGATTAATCTAGGTGAAAGTATGTATCTTTGTGGTGTTTTGTTCTAGATATGAACCATTCATACTAGGGACATTAGTCTTTATTTGTATTAACTGAAAAAACTCCTATAACATCCCCGAAAGACTCTAGGAGGAGAGCTGCAATTTGCCATAAAACGATGTTTGTGGCTTAGATCGATGAACTAGTTAGGGATAATTTTAAGAACACCCCCAAAATTTATATGTATAATAAATGGGTGAATGTCCTCAATATATAGGAAAAATTGAAGGCTATTTTATTAATAATATAATATGTATATATATTTTTTTGACTAATCTTTTATTCTATTATAGAATCTTGTAAAATATTTGGTAAATATTTCACTAAACTATAAGATATTGTAAAATCTTGGCGAATATTTCAGAGAACTGTAAAATATTGTAAAAAATTGACAAATATTTCATCAAATTATAAAATATTGTAACTTCTTGGTGAATATTTAGCTAGGAAGACTCAACTTTTGATTCTGCAGATTACTAAGGTAGTGCAATCGAAGAGCATATATTAGAGCTTGAATCTCTCAACTCCTAGACCCTTATTGAAAAAATGCATGAATGAGGAGAGGAGGGATTTATTTATACATTTCACAAGTATTACTGGGTCACTATACTAACTACATTCAAGGAAAATGGGGACTCCACTTTTTATCTTGTCCCGTAACGGTCCAATAGACATGTCTGGACCCAAACCTTATCATACCGACAAACTGATAGAATTGAACACTTTACACTGTGTAGTGACTATGGCACCCATGAACCATTATTACAACATGGAGTATTATAGATACCCACAACCTTAATATAGTGTATGATTTCCCAATTAGCTTATTTTCAAAATCTCTTGATTTTAAGCTACCCTTTAAGAAAAAAATAACTTGCTTATCTATTTATATATATGAATGGCATTTTTTTCTTTCGTTTGTTGACAATGAAAATATGAATTATGTCATTTGATTTGGAATTTTTAGATTTAGTTAGAAACTTGCAACATGGTTATTAGAAATAAGAGCATACACTAACAAGGATAGAAAGCACATGAATGCATCATCACACATATAATTATAAATAATATGTTAAAGACTAATTTTTCTCAAATAAACTAAGGAGGTATTTGTATTCATGTCCTTGAAATTTTTGAAAGCATGCAAAATGTGGTAAAATTGTTTTATCCCCGTCATTGAATGCAAAAGACTAGATATCAAATAATATAATTTCTACATCTTAGGTCAAGCATGCCATGCACATATTATATACAATCATGATGGAAATGAAGTATCAAGTTTCAACTAAATCATATATTTATCATACATAACTAGATCCATCTCTGGATGATGATAGCAATCACACATCAAAACAAATCACCAAAAGACATTTTACTTCTGAATGACCCTTACAAAAAACAAAATATCATAAAACAATTACCGGACCCAACAAAATTAGGTCACAAATAAAATTCATGAACTTTGCAATATGAATAAAAACATATACCAGTCACGAACTTCTCAATACAAATAAAAGAATATACCAGTACACTTTGGATAACTCCACAAGAAGACAACCAAAATAATGACCATTCCACTGTAACCCCACTATTATAATCAGTGTACATTTATTTATATTACAAAATTCACACATTAACAATAACATACATAAAATATGAACATATACACTCTTTAACGCCTTAGATCCAATAATAATTGCAGAGCAAGATCCTAACAAAAGCACATTTTAAACAACGGGGTCAAATTCATTTTGAATATATAAAAATCATGTGGCATCTATCCATTAAGAGTAGCATCCACTAACAACATATAAATGTAAGTAGGTAGTTTAAACATGACAAGCAATAAAATAAATCATATCTTTTGAGCTTTATAACACTTTCACAAAACCAATACTCCTAGGATATAATAAAACCTTAATAACATTGATTGAGCCCTAAGAATCAAGAGTTCCCTATAATTCAATAGGCCTTAACAAGCATCCATGATAAAAAAACATGACAAAAGGTACATTTACAATACAATAATCTATTGTAATCGTGGATAAAAAATCATAAAAAGTTTGATAAAAAACATACCATGTTAATTATTGGATGAAAAGCGTGATGTGAAATTGTATTCTCTAATAAATTGCATGTGCAACATGCCACTTCAAGACTTGGTATCTTGGCAATGGAAATGTTACGTGAATATTAAAATGTTGAGAAGAATAAAAATGAAAAGTGGAATCACATCAACCAAAACCTTCACCTTGCAAGCACAATCCGATGTGGTTGAACCATGAATCATTGTAACCTTTATATAGAAAAAATTAGCCCCTTATTTTTCTTCCAATACTGAAAATCAAGGACTGAAAGAAGCTACATCACATGAAATTGACTAAAAATATAGGAAAATGCAACCATATTCCTAAATTACAAGGACAATGGAGGGAGAAATAACCCTTAGGAGCCTCCATTACTGAAAATTGGGGGTGACAGAGTGATTTCACTATATGTTCTCTAGAAATTGGGGGCGAAAGAGTGATTTCACTAGATTTTCTCTAGAAATTGGGGGCAAAAGATAGATTAGAGGGATATTTTGCTGGGGCAATTTTTTTTCCTCATTAATATACCAGAGACTATTCATTTTGAATTTTTTTTTCTAGTAAATATTGGGCGAATATAATGTAGCTGGAAAAACCCTCTCCATATAAGAAAATAGCCCACCAAACTTTTGTAACCCCCTTAATATAGACCATGGGCTATATATAGCCACTAAAATTATACATGGAACCGTTTACAAAATATCTAGATATGGATCGAAATTACCATAACTACCTCACTTGTTTTATAACTTCCAATGCTATGATATGTCCTGCTTACCTTTTTAGAAAAAATTCTTCTTCACAAATGATCATAGTATAGAGGTATAACATTAGGGTGGGACAACTTGTAAAGTATATTTATTAAGATTTATTAGGGTGGGACAACTTCTATTAGAGTAGATTTAATAATATTAATGGATGAATCTCTGGCATAGAATTATGAATATTTATTGGCTTAAACAAATTATATAAATAATTTATCTTTGACTTCTCTCATGTCGCATACCCACTTCATGATCTCTTTCAGAAACTTGTTAAGAAGAGAAATTTCCAATAATATTTAGTGCTACAATAAATATATACCAATGCCTCAAATATGAACTCATATTTTTCTTCTACAACACAAAATCCTATTACATATTGGTATTTTTATTCCTACATATTTCATTAAGAATTACTTAATGTTATAACTAAGATCTCCATGCAATCGTCCAAGCTATCAAACAATGGAAAATAATCATATAGAAACATTATTGGCCACACATGCATGATGAAAATGAAAACTTTTGTGAACATGTCAAGAGAAAATATGAAATAAATTATATCACACAAGCTATAATACAATAATACAAGTTTATAATAAAAATTAGGACAAGTAGATGACCCTTAAATGGCCTGCCAATGTACATGTATCAAAAAGTACAATTATGTGCATGTATCCCAAAGTATATATGTCCTAGAATACACATCAAAACTTGATCTTCCTCTTGTTTTTTCCTGTCTTTGATTCATCATGCCTATGTCTAGGATCGATGTGCATCTATGGAGTCGAAAAATCAAATATTAAATTTCTTGATTAGGTAACCACACTAATATATTAACACTAACAAAATTAAAAAATTAAATTATGGCTCAATTACTTATAACAAATACTCACTAAATGCATCCAAGGTATTGATTCTAGTGGTTTCCTATTTGTCGGAAGCATCTCTACAATTTTTCTCTACAAATAAAAGATCACATCTTGATTATTTCAACATCTATCAACATATCGACATAAAAGAATTAAAACACTTTGTAATGAATGAAAATATCACCAAACAAATAGACTTCATGACAAGAAATTGGGTTTCTTACATACCAATTGGAGTTGTAGGTTGAACATCAAGCTTAGCCACATCTGTAACTGGATTGGAGGTGCCAGGAATTGCTTCTGCCAATGGCTATAGTTAACAAATGCTGAAATAGGTATACATGTATGAATAAACAATATAACATGTTATTATAAAATTATTATTTAATTACACTTACTTAACTAATATTATCATTATTCTATTAACATCTAAAATAAAATATTATAAATAATATTATTATTATGTAATAAAACATTAATTACACATAACTAACCATTATTATTACTATTTTATTATCATATAAAATATGATAATATATTATAATCAATGTTAAAAACATAATTATTACATGAATTGTTTCCTAATATTAATTAAACTTAACTAATCATCATTATTACTATTTTATTATAATGTAAAATATTATAATGATTTATAATAAATAAGAAAAACATTTTCACTACATGAATTGTTTTCTAATATTAATAAATATCTCCAAACTATATTATGTTTAAGTTAATGTTTTATATTAATTAAATAACATGGTAATAAATAAATTATATTATTTATTAAATAGTATTGCGACAGTCCTCAGTGGATGTTTAAAAAATTTCTTTAAGAATTTTCTTTATACACACACACACACATATATAGTCGTTTGACAAAAGAAATGGTTTAAACCATCCACATTTTACATAGTAATGTGGAACGTTATGCCACATAGTGGTTTTTTTCAAGGTTTATGTTTCACTGTGACGTTATCAAGGGTTATATCATATTACGACGTTAAGCCATGGTTTGTTACAGTGTTTGGTTGGTATATGTCAACACAACCATAGATGTGACACATTAATAATGTGATAGTGGGAATTTAATAATCGTTATGACACATTGTGACGTTTATCACAGGTTCTGTTACATTATGCCACATTGTGATGTTTATTAAGGTTTATGTTTCACTGCGATGTTATCAAGGATTATATCATATTACGACGTTAAGACATGGTTTTTTACAGTGTTTGGTTGGTATATGTCAACACAACCAAAGATGTGACACATTAATAATGTGATAGTGGGCGTTTAATAAGCGTTATGACGCATTGTAACGTTTATCACAGGTTCTTTTACATTTGTGACATTCATCAAGGGTTATGTCACATTGTGATATTTGTCAAGGGTTATGTCACATTGCAATAATGCCCAATATGTGACATATTAATCATGTGTCTTTAGATGTTCAAAAAAATTCTTTCAGAATTTTCTTGATATATATATATATATATATATAGTCATTTGACAAAAGAAATGGTTTAAACCATCCACATTCTACATAGTAGTGTAGAATGTTATGTCGCATTGCGATGTTTATCAAGGTTTATGTTTCACTGTGACGTTATCGAGTGTTATATCACATTACGACGTTAAGCCATGGTTTGTTACAGTGTTTGGTTGGTATATGTCAACACAACCAGAGATGTGAGATGTGACATATTAATAATGTGATGGTGGGCGTTTAATAAGCTTTATGTCACATTGTGACATTTATCACATGTTATGTTACATTAGCAACATTCATCAAGGGTTGTGTCACATTGTGATATTTTTCAAGGGTTATGTCACATTGCGATAACGCGCGATATTTGACACATTAATAATGTCTCTTTGGATGTTTAGAAAATTTCTTCAAGAATTTTCTTGATATTTATATATATAGTCGTTTGACAAAAGAAATGGTTTAAACCATCTCCATTCTACATAGTAATGTAGAATTTTATGTCGCATTGTGATGTTTATCAAGGTTTACGTTTCACTATGACGTTAATAATGTGTCTTTGGATGTCTTTGGATGTTTAATTATTATAATAAATTTATTTTTTATTCTTTTTTTTAACATGTTAATTGTCAATATCACTATATAACATAA
>LPNX010418414.1:18317-39265 GCA_001517045.1 Pseudotsuga menziesii
AAATATTAATAATAAAAAATAAAAGTATAATAATTAATTGTAGCATACTAATTTATTATTATTTTGGAGATATGCCTATGGGCCCACCCGTTACTAGCAACAACTACATTAAATTAATTAATGTGTCTGAATACGTCGATAAGCGTAAATTTAGGAACATACTTTTTATATTAATTTTTTTCCCTATAGTATGTGCTTAAATTTACGCTTATCGACGTATTCAGACACATTAATTAATTTAATGTGGTTGTTGCTAGTTTTTTAAAAGGTGAAGGTTTAATGGAAGAGTTCGAAGGGTACTTCACTATGAAGCAGGAGGTTAGTGGTTTGATTCTATTATACTTTGATATTGATATTGTAATTATTTGATTTTCATCCTATAGGCTCTTTATTTAATAATATCTTGCTTGTATTGTTTTAGTTTAAGATAGTCTTTTAAATACAATATTTAAGACAATACACAAGTTGTTTTAGACAATAATTTGAGACACTAATAAAGACATCGATAGAGATGTTAATTTAGAGATAATAATTGAGGTAGTAATAATTGTATTTTATATTGTCTTTACATACACAATAATTTAAGAGGTTCACTTAAAGACAATATATAACTTTTTTTTTGACACTTGAAACAATATACTGATAATAATACCTTAAATCTCTTCAAAAATCCACAATAAAAAACATTTAGTTCATTGGTTCTTCTGCCAAATTCAACTAATAATAATACCTTATCTTTTCAAAACTCCACATCATAAACATTTAGGTCAGTGTTTTTTCTTCCAAAACCATCTTTATCAAAGGCACAAATATTATCTTCCACGTTATTAGTCCCTCCCATCAACTAGCAGGGACTCTATGAACGGCCTTGCCGTCGTTTTCAATTTACTAGCACGCAAACCAAAACAACTTTCAAAATTTTATTCTAAGTTTGCATTGACATTTATTTAGCATTTACAAATAATTTTTTTAATAAGAAAATCAATATGCAAGCACCATTATTTTAACCTCTCAACAAAATCTTCTTCTTATTTGGCCTCATATCGAGGCATACAGTTCATTTTTCCTTAAAAAGCTTATGATAAGTTGGGCTTTCTGCATGCAAGTTTATAAAACCAAGCAATGCTAGATAAATTCTAGCATTACTTCTAACATTTCTTCTGAAATTTTGTTGTTATACTTCTATGTAGCCTAAGAACACCATTTTGTAGTTTATTTTTTGCCATGACAAATGTTTTATTGCAGTGCATTGCATGCACCACTTGACAGATTCGCTGAGGAGGGAAATCAACTATATATAAGAGCTCGCCGCATTCTTCAACATTATTCAACTACAATGTTGCAAGAGATTCTTCAGCTCTACTCAGGGATCCATCAGCTCCACTCAGGTATGCATTAGCTCCAATTTGGCTTCCCGCTCCACCCAGGGATCCATGGTGTGGTGAGTGTGAAGATTCGACTCAGAAAAGAAGAGGTTCAACAGTCCTACTGGTAGCCATGGAAGCCAAGTTTAGACACCATAGCTGAACTCAGACATGTACAACAATATACTATTATTTGTATGCATTAAAATTTAATAGTCCAACATATGTTTGGTGTATAAATTTATAAAACTTTTGTTTCCAACTTTGCAGAAATGTATTGTGCATCCAAAGCCACGGTCACAGAACATGTACCAGTACAAGCCACCATCGAATCTGTAATCATTCAAAAGAAGAAACATAATCTTGACGACAAATTCTGATATAACTCTTGTTATTAAACACTTGAAAATACAATAGCTTGGACTCATTGAAACTGGTTTCAATGCAATCTCCTTAGTTTATATACAATTGAAGCTATCAATGCAATCTACTTAGTTTATATACACTCCAATTTAGATTTTATGAATTTTATGGAAAGTCGGTGCTAACTTTAAAGATCTTTGTTTTTGTTTTTATTTATCTTAATCTATGAAGAGCCTTTTTAGGTTTTCCCTCTCAATTTTTCAGTTGTACAATTAACATTTCCATCCTTCAATTCTAGCCTTGGAGTGAAAGTCCAATGGATCTAAAACTCATACAATTAACTAAACATTAGGGCATAATTTTTATAATCAAAAGGTTCAATGTTTTCTTTTTCTAGACACATTTTATCTGTATTTCAGCTTTTCTCTGCATTTCAGCTATATTTCAGCTCTGACGTAAATATTTCAAGTGCCCAAAATTAAAAAAAAGAGCTGGTTAATTATGAACATGTTCCACAACAATTATGAACAAGTTGCACAATCAAAATTTCAAATTCAAACTAAACAATTGAAACTAAACATATAGTAATTCAAATCAGTAATAAATCCACTGTCAATTTATTTTTGTTTTAAGATCATTAAATGAGTTGTTCCAGAAGCATTTTACCTTGAATCAATGGCTTGGGTTCATATTTCTTGAAAACGCCTATTATTGTTATTGGATTTTCGCTCCAACCACTAGTCGATCCATTTCATTGTTTCATGCTAATTTTCTTGATCTTTCACGTACATCTAGGAATTTTGTTGTACTGTTAGGTAATCGTTGATCCATGGTTAGCAGAAGCTAAGTAGTTAGGCGGAACTCCACTCCCTAATATGGAAGTGAATTAGGTTTGAGCTTATTGACTCAAAAAATTTCCACCAGAGCATTTTCCTAAGAGGTCTCTTTGCTCTAACCCACATAGGGGAGTTGGTTCTCATATGGGATTAGGAGTTCTATTTTCGTTCCTGCAAAACGAACAGGGCCTGCACCATTTTTAGGGCTCGGTGACAAGTTTCATGTTTACAAGCCTAAAGCCAACATAGTAAAAGGAAAACTGATACAGACCAGTGTCATCGTCATTCCACCATGCCAGACAGTCTGTTCCTTTCCACAAAAAGGACAACACACACCTCTCATCTAGGAATTTTGTTGTATTGTTAGGTAATTGTTGATCCATGGTTATTAGAAGCTGAGTAATTAGGAGGAACTCCACTCCCTAATATGGGAGTGAATTAGGTTTGAGCTTATTGACTCAAAAAATTTCCACCAGATCATTTTCTTGAGAGGTCTCTCTGCTCTAACCCACATAGGGGAGTTGGTTCTCGTATGGGATTAGGAGTTCTAGTTTCGTTCCTACAAAACGAGCAGGTCCTACACCATTTTTATGGCTCGATGACAAGTTTCACGTTTGCAAGCCTAAAGCCAACATAGTAAAAGGAAAAATGATACAGACCGGTGCCGTCATCATTCCACCATGCCAACCAGTCTGTTCCTTTCCACAAAAAGGAAAACACACACCTCTCATCTAATTTATTCTCCTATTCATCTTCCTTCGAAGGACCACACTGAAATATTCCCGATTCCTTCTTCGTAATAGTCTTCCTCTTGGCTATTCTGAATTCTTGTTCCAGGCCATGGAAATGTATCTCCAAGGACCGATTCTTCTTCACATTTGTAAGATTGTATTCGAACGATGCTATTTCATATCCTTTTCAGTGCTTTCATATCCCATGCCCTTGCAGAGAACTATGGTGAACCTGCATTGAATAACAATGAAGAAGCAGCAGTATACCAAGTTCTGGAAGCCATTAATCCATAAATAGATTGGAAGTCCTCGTACCCAGATAATCTGTGCACGGGTGGATCTCATGGAATAGTCTGTGGCATCAACAAAGATGACAAGCAATGGCACATCATAGAAATTAATCTTGGATGGGTGTGAGAGTTCTCTAATAATCCCTCTTATAGCAGGAATGCTTCCTTAGCCCTCTAATTTTACAGTTCCCTCGTTTGAGGAAGCTATTCTTCTATAAATGTTTTATCTCGGATGCCCAAGTCACCCTCGAACATGAATTGCTAAGTAGTCCACAAACATAAAGGAAATCATTTTTCGAACACTTGTTTCACACCATGAGCCACTTCGCCAAAATAGACTACCAGCCATTATATATCTCCATGGGATGTAACGACTACTTGTTAGATGAATAAATAAGTACTCTAGGGATGCGTAACAAGGAGCATAGTGTTGAAGGCATGGAATAGAAAGTGTCGCTTAGACAGTTGCAAGGTGTTAAGGAGCATAGTGTTAAAGTTAATAACTATAATTAATAGTTAGTTTTAAAAATTAATATATATAAGTTATTAAACTTCAAATAAAATTCAATTGAAAACCAGGCCACAATTCGGCTTCGCTCATTCAATAGAGAAGACCCATTATATGAACCATAGTTAATGGTGTCGAGTTTGTTATATATCTTTATTTGGAAAATACCAGGCACTCACTCAACAGCTTGGGAATATTCATATAATTAGATTAATATAGAAAAAGAACAACATTGGACAGTGTGAGCGATTGATCACTTATAACTTCGGGCAGAGCTGGAGAACACATCTCAAGCACCTTCCCTCCAATAACAAATCAAAAGCTCCGTTGATCTCAGAAAAAGGAAAAAGGCAGCAAAAATTTCGTTGATCTCAGAAAAAGGCAAAAGGCAGCTTATGTATAATAAATTATTCAACTCTGATCTCCTGTTATAAAAAATTCTTCTAAAAAATACATTAATAATGTGTTAGAAGAAGTTATATTTATAAAGGTCATTTCTTAAAGAAACCATATTATCATAAAATACTTGGGCTTCTCAAGACAGACCAGAGAACCAAGGCGCCTACCCGTGGCCAATCTGCTTTGTAGTGCCTGCTACTAACCACCTGTACTCTTTACCTCCTCTGCATATATTTCCTTACCCAAGCTTGTGGGAGGATAATTATTGACTTTTTTTTACATTTTATTAATTAAAACAAGGAGAATAACATTCAAAGTACTATCGCTACCACTATTAAATTTGATATGCAGATAAACCAAAATAGCACTCAAGACGCTATGCCAAAATTACATTCAAAGCACTCAGGCTAGCAATATTAAATAATACACCGAAGTACCATGGAAAGGCACTATGTCCAACACTGCTGCGATATACCACATCATACACATGATTGAATATTCGCATTCTTTCTTATATTTTAATAATTAAAATATAAGCACTATGTCCAAATGGTATGCTTTTGATCTATTATATGGGACATTACTCTATCATTCTATTATTGAACGTTTCAATAGTTTTGACCTTGAGGCTTGGACATTTTGATTTATTCCATTGTTATTATGTCCCTAAGGGGATATATATGAATCGATCACGACAATTATTTGGACTAATTTGTAGTAACTTTAACAAAAATATATAATTTTTGTTATAGTTAGTATCAATTTTTTGGGGGAATTATTTAAATTTCAATTTATATTACTTCCTATTGGTTTATATAGGTGACGTAGGCCTGAGACTTTGTGCCCCAAGACACGGTGGCTAGCTTGTGTAAGCATAAAATGGTCATTTTGTCATTAGTTGATTGGCTAGGGGAAAGTTGTCGTCATGCCTGTGGAGAGTTTCCTGCAGGCGTTGGCGGATGTATGAGGTGAGCAACATTAAAGGATGCATTCAAGAGGTACTTGTTGTGAGTTATAGATTGCAGGTTTGTTTTAATGGTCACTGCAGTCTATGCTTTCCTAGTGTGTGGAAAAACACAATCTCCAACAAAAATAATAAATGGAAGGCACTTCTATACGAACGGGTTTAATCATATATGATCGAATTATGATAAATTCCATTGGAAATTTTGCTGATCTTGAAGAATTATCGTAACCTAGTAGCCTTGCACTGTAGCTAGAGCAGCCCTTGTCCTTGTTTCATATCCTAAAAAATTGGCAAGAAATTGGCATCAGATTTGACTATAAAATAAAATGATATAACCTTCTCCCTGAGAATTGATGCCTTTCTATAAGCAGTCAAACTCAGAAAATAATCGGTGGAGAAAAAATGTCAAATAGAATATTGGTTGTTTCTCGTAGGCTCTCCACTGTGTCAAAAACCTAAGGCAACACTATATAATCAGGGTTTTCAAGTGGCAAAACCTCCAATTCCTCGAATACTGTAACATCATGATGATCTGTGTTGTTGCAGGAGTCGTTAACCGCGGTGACGTTATCATTTGCCATTGCAGAATCGCAGTACTTTATGTCATTCAAGGAGTTCAATTCATCTTCAAGAAGCAGTTTGGGTGCCTTGACTTGAGGACAATACTGAGCATCAGAATACGAATTTATTTCTTGATGCTCAGTACTCGAAGTGGAAGATCTCTTTCTTCCAGTAAAGCACTGAACAATGGCAAGAAATTCAGATGCGCTCATTTCGACGATGATTGTAGGGTTTGAGATATGGACTACCCTCACCCCTAGTCTAGCTGTGGATCTTCTTGAATTGCATGACAGACCTCCTGATCTTATCCTTTTAGAATCCTTCTCTGCCATATGTTTCTGGTAGGTCTGAATTTCAAAAATATAATTTAGATCAGTACTGCGTCGACTGTATATAAGTGAAGAGAAGAGAAGCTAATGAACACAACTATATGAAAAAACTTATGGGGGTGCACTATATAAAGAACCCTTGATCGCTATGAATACACAAGATCTAGAATAACATGTTTGTTGAATATAAACATATAGCTTGTCACTTGCAAGATGTTCGTCTCCTCAAATTATACGGTTGCAGAAAGAAACACGTAGAGGCCATGGAATAAAGCTAGAAAGTTTCAATAATGGAAAGCGAGTTAATTATTGGAGTGAAAAGATGAAATAATGTTTTCCCATATGTAAAATTTTAGTTCATGTTTGGGTAGGAATAAATGGTTTCCTCACAATCAAAGACTTTTCCATTCCCAAATACAAGGTGAAAGTTCCCTAGTTGATGTATTAAATAGTTCGCTCTAGTGTGAAAGTAAATTTTTTTATTTACAAAGGTCATTTGATGTTCCAATAATTGATATCCATCACTTTCATGCTATATACCATACCAACCAAGTGGTATTTGCCAAGGTCATACTTTAAAAAAAAAGCAATTGCTTTTGTAGACTATAAACAATAAACAACATTAATTGTAAATACATTTTGCCGAGTCTTATGTATAAATTAATATTATGTTTTTGTTAAATTCAAAAGACACATTCAGATAATCAGACAATTAATAACAAAATTAGAACACCAGCATTTCATGTGGTAAAACACCAACATGGGGAAACATCCACGGGAAAAGTGTTGAAGCTCACTAATGGAGAAAGAGAGATTACAAGACGGTCTCAACCTCACAGACAACTCTCTACATTGTGCATCCCAACCATGCACTATATACTTCATGAATTTAGTTACATTAGTAAACTGTTGTTGGTTATGCCTGTTATGAGAAACTTCCTGTAAACATCCATAATGAGAAAACTCCCATAAACAAATTAGATTAGTTGTCATTTAACAATCTCCACCTTGACAACAAAACTTACAAGTACTTCGCCCAATACTATTTATCACCTTTTCTTCAAACCAAGAGAAGCTACACACCAACGTAACTTCTCTAACAATACAGGTTTTGTGAACATATCTGCACTATTTTCTTTAGTATGGACCTTTTTTAGATCTACTCCACCTTCACTAATGGCTTGTCTTACAAAATGATATTTTACATCAATATGTTTAGTCTTACTATGATAAACATGATTTGTATCCAAATGAATAGCACTTTGACTGTCACAGAAGACAGGCACATTGTTCTGTAACCTTCCAATTTCTCTAAGCAGACCTCTTAGCCAAATTGGCTCTTTGCAAGCATGTGAGGCAGCAATGTATTCAACCTCTGTCATGGATAAAGCAACTATGTCTTGAATCTTTGACATCCAACTTATAGCTCCACCTACAAGAGTAAATACATAACCTGAAGTAGACCTTCTCTTTTCCAAATCACCTGCGAAATCTAAATCCAAATCACCTGCAAAATCTAAATCAAATTTTGGGGACATTACAAGTGGTATCATAACCCACTTTCCATACTGAGAGACTTATGGGCACACCAGGCATTCACGTAGAAAAAAATAAAGTATGATAAGTAATTTTTGTTACTAACAGAAATTTTTGCTGCTATTAAAATTTTTTGTGTTATAGGAAAATTTTTACAAGCGTTGTTCAGTTTATGAATACTGAGGAACAAAACAGCCAGCGGGAAGAAAAGAACATTCCCACTCCAGAAGTGAAATTGGTGGTCGAGCTAAACTCTGATGTGCTAAAAAATTTGCACAGTCTCCAAGTTGAACTGAAAAGTTTCAGAGAAGACAGTCTAAATGAAAGAAAGGAACAGAAAGCTATAAATGAAGCATTACTGCGTAACATGAAAGGAGGGAGCTCGCAAGGTAAACCTACCCAGTCCACCAACAGATCCAAAAGAGAATTGTACCATGAGTGGGCCAGCAGCACAAGAGAAGCAGAAAAAGAAGGTACACCTGAAGCAACTAAAGGATATCATCACAGTCTTGCTAGTGATGATTCACTTTCTCCACAGAGAAAGAGGCAAAGAAATAATGACAGTCTTCAGGGGGAGTATCGAAAAATAAGATCCCCAACCTATGAAGGTGAAGTAAATACGGGAGAAAAGGCTAAAGAATGGTAGCTGGGAATGAGTAAGTATTTCCAGTTTCATAATTATTCAAATGTGATGTAGGCTAGGCTTTCCATCTACAACCTGAATGGTAAGGAAGCAAGATGGTGGCGAGATTTAAAGCACACCAAGAAAGATGAGATACGAGAAATAAACTCGGAAAAATTTCGAAAGATATTCCAAGAAAAATACATGTCAGAAAGGTTGTTCGACCGTAAGGTAAAAGAGTTCCATGAAATTCGCATGGGTCCCATGACTATGGACACATTTATAAATAGATTTCTAGATCTACTGCATTATGTACCATATATCAAAGAAGAGAAGGTGAAGATATAGCAGTTCCTAGGATGTCTTCCTCCCAGTTTTTGGGACAAGATTGAATTCGACATGCCAAAGACTTTGGATAATGCACTACACAAGGCCCGCAAATTTTATCTGTATGATGAACAACATATTCAGTAAAAATCATGATAATTTCGTACTAGTCTTTATTGATGACATTCTAGTTTATTCCAAGAATAAGGAGGAACACGAAGAACACCTTCGCATAGTACTTCGGGTGTTGAGAGAACACTAGATTTATGCTAAGTTTAGTAAATGTGACTTTTACCAACCACAAATACAGTACCTAGGTCACATCATATCCAAGGCAGGAATAGCTGTGGACCCAGAAAAGATTTGAGCTATAAAGGATTGACCTACCCCGACTAGTGTCACTGACATTAGGTCCTTTTGGGGTTTAGCCGAGTATTATCAAAAGATCATTAAGAACTTCTGTAGAATCATTTGCCCCATGATGGCTTTGCAGAAGAAAGTGAACAAGTTCTTATGGACTCACAAGTGTGAAGAAAGTTTTCAAAAGCTTAAGCATCTTTTGATGACCACACCAATATTGCGGATTGTGGATCTCGATGGGGATTTCATTGTATGCACGGATGCAAGCAAGGAAGGACTTGGAGGAGTCCTCTTGCAAAACGATCATGCGATCTGTTATGAATCGCAGAAATTAAAAGAGCATGAGTAGAATTATCCCATGCACGATCTTGAGCTAGCAGTCATTATCCACGCTCTGAAGATGTGTAGGCACTACCTCAAGGGAAGGAAGTTCCTTCTAAAGACTGATAATATGAGTTTAAAGTATTTATTTGATCAAGCCGATTTGAATGCGAGGCAGGCCAGATGGTTGGCTTTCTTGAGTGAGTATCACTTTGAACTAAAGCATATTAAGGGCAAAGAGAACAAAGTTGCCGATGCTTTGAGTCGATGGACTCATATGATATATGGGTTTACCGTGAGTCAAACTGATGTAGATTTGCATGAGAAGGTTAGAACGGCCAACAAGGTTGACCCGTTCTATGTGGATATCCTCAAGAAGGTCCAAGAGGATCGGTTGTTTCAACAAAAGAAGGAATACAAGGTGGATGAATCCAAACTACTATGGTCTAAGGATAGATTGTATGTTCCAATTAGAGGGGACATTCGGTCCAGCATCCTCACAGAATTTCATAGGGCACCCTACTAGGGAAACCCGAGATATCAAAAGATGATATCTGTCGTCAAGAGACACTTTTTCTGGCCTAAGTTAAAGGTTTACATAGCAATGTTTATTGCGAAATGTCAGGAATGCCAGCTAGTTAAAGTTGAGCACCAGCATCGTTCAGGATTTCTGTAGCCATTTCCCATTCTGGAATGGAAGTGGGAGGTTATCAGTATGGATTTTATTACTGGCTTACCAAAAATAAAGAAACAAAATGATTCCATCTTCGTAGTCATTGACAAGATGTCAAAGGTAGCACACTTCATTCCCGTGAAATTGACCTACAATGCCGTGAACATTGTTGATATCTTCCTAAAAGAGATATTTAGATTACATGGGATACCCAAAGTGATTATCTCAGATCGAGATGTTAAGTTTACAGGAAAATTTTGGAGATATTTATTCTCTGGATTAGAGATGCAGCTGAATTTAGCACTGCTTATCACCCACAGACGGATGGGAAGACTGAAAGAGTAAACCAAATTGTTGAAGACATGCTTCGAATGTATGTCATGAACAACCCCACCAAGTGGGAATATTATCTGTACCTTGCAGATTTTGCATATAATAATGGGTATCAAGCTTCTACCAAGATGGGTCCTTTCGAGGTACTCTATGGACGGAAGTGTAGGACCCCAGTTACTTGGGACAGTCCAGTGGATCGTCTCATGTTAGGGCCTGACCTATTATTGGACTTGGAACAGTTAGTTACCAAGGTCTAGGGAAACCTTAAAGAGGCACAAGACAGTCAGAAAAGTTATGCGGATAAGAAATGAAAAGATAAAGACTACCAAGTAGGTGATCATGTCAACTTGAAAGTGAAAGCGAAATGGAGCTCATTGAGCTTGGGTAGGTGTGGTAAGTTAGAACCTAGATTTTGTGGACCTATTGAAATTCTAGCCAGGAAAGGACCAGTGGCTTATGAACTAGCATTACCTGTGCACGTAAGAGTGCATAATGTTTTCCATGCATCTTTATTAAAGAAATATGTTTATGAGACTAAGCATGTCATTGATTGGTCATTATTACAGGTGGAACCTAAGGGAGAATTTTCCCCTGAGCCTTTGCATATATTGGATAAGAAAGAAGTACAGCTTCGGAAGTGCACTGTAGTCCAATTGAAAGTGTAGTGGAAGCACTTTGAGGTAGATGAGGCTACCTGGGAGAATGAGGCCACCGTGAGAAAGGCTTACTGCGCCTTCTTTCATGATATCCTTAAGAGTCCCTAGAACACCAGGGAAGGTGTTGTAGTAAGCGGGGAGGCATGTAATGTCCTGAATTTTGGACCTACCATTTATAGGCATGAGCCTATTGATCAAGATGATTATATTGATGTGTTATTTTAGGGTCGAAGGCGCCACTACACATGAACATGATGATTTGTTTTGTATATTGGGCGTAAGTCAATTGTTGATGATATATATGTATATATATGTTTGTTTTGGGTAATGAACCTGAAGCACATGATTGAAGAGATGTTTTATGTTAGACGTGGACCCTGAAGCACATGATTTATGAAATGTTTTGTTTTGGGTGAGGACCCTGAAGCACATGATCGATGAGATGTTTTGTGTTGAGAGAAAGGCTCTAGAGCACGTGAATACTTACATTTTGTGTTGAGCATAAAGCTCTGGAACACATAAAAATATAATTGGAAATGTTGGGCATAAGCTATGGAGCATTCCATGCTGATGTTGAGCATAAGCACTGGAGCACCGGATCTTTGGCCATTGTATCCCTAGGTGTATCGTACAAGTAGATCCTAGCATTTAGTGTTGAGCAAGAGCTCTTGAATTGCACTATGTTTGTAACTCCCTGTTATAAGCGTTGAGTATGGGCTTTGGTAAGTGCTAGGGGTTACTGAAAAGATTAAAATCACCTCAGAGTGACAACGAATCGAGAATAATATTGATCTCATCATACTTATTTATAAGTGATTAAATGAAATTTTGAATTTTTGTATTCTCATCAAGTAAGAGCTACCACGTTATACGAGGTAAATCCAACATGAAAGGATGTTTAGAGTTGCCTAGCCTAGTAGACCTAAGCCATCTATCTACTTGACCTTCATAAAGAAGTGTCATTAAGTCTAGGGATCATATGCCTGAAGACAAATGTTAACAAGTATTTTAATACTATGTATTTTATACATAGTATGTATAAAGAATTAACGATGATTAATTATATAATTGAATAAAGAAAGAAGAAAAGATACACCAATTATTATTTATTATTAAAGGATTAATAAATAGTGAAATATCTATGAAAGACTAACTAGGAACTAGTTAAAAGTTCCTAGGTTAAGAATTGAAAATTACCCCAGTAAATTAAAAAGGGTTAAAACAAGAAATCAAGGATTTCTTTATTTAACTGCCCCTTTGCCTAAAAATTCTATCTATAAAGACTCAAGCCAAGCAAAGGCGTGAGGTTCTGATTTTTTATCTTGGAGAATTATTATTCTACTTGTTTTTGGCTCTCAAGTGTTTTTCCTGGAGAACTTTCTCCTGTAAAGAAAAGAGGACTGATTCAGAACCGAATACCAGTTAGGAAACCCTACCTTAGGATCTCTAAGCTACTTGCATGTTGGACTCCAGCTCGGGGGGATCCGGATTAGAAACAGGAATGGTTTCGGGTCATGGTTGGGAGGAATTTGGTAGTTCCTAAGTGATTTGGTCATCAAACAGAGGTCAGATCTGCATTTAATTGTTAATGATGGTTATTTAAGTGTGCATGTGTAGCCATTAACAAAGCTTCAAATCCAGGTATGAAACCCTTGAAGGCCTATTTCATTTTCTTCCTAAAGATTCATTTCTGTTTATGTTAAAGTAATGGCTGCAATATAGTTTCTAAACCCTAATGGTTAAGTTTTAGGGTTAACAATCTATTAGGGTTTGTATCTGCAAATTACTAATCATAGGACCTGGAGAATTTGTATCATATGTTGTTTATGTTCAGGGTTGCATCTCTCATAAATGTTCCTATATTAACTAGGTTTTGATCTTAGTATTATGTTTTTACCTTGTTCTCTATATTTAATACTCTGCTGACATATTCCATTTTTCAGCAGAGGCATGCCCTAAATCTTAACAAAACTAGTTCAATAGTATTTAATTAAAATATTAATTATGCTACTAATACAAGCTTATATTTTAAACTAGATCTACTAAGAACAGAATTCATATAATAAACAAGCTAAAAAAATAATTAAATACCTTCAAGGTCTATCTCAAAGAGTACAAATCAAATATCATAACATTCCATTTAATGAAAATAATCATAATTAACCCAACAGAGAAGGAATCGTGACCACCCATGTGGTCCAATATCAAAACTCTGTCTTATTATATAAAATCTGCAGTCCAAATCGCTTAGTCAATAATAGCATCCATTTACATAACTCAAATGTTTAAGTTACAGTCCTATTATTATAGTCATCCATTATAAAAACATAAAGTGTTTTAAAGGTCCCATTTAAATCTACACACAACCATCGCATCACATTAAACAAATTAAACAACTAAATCCCATTTTTCCAATAGAGGTCGCGACATCGAATCCTACAGATGTCTAGACTCAAGGAAATAACATTAATAAAACCATAAGCATTTTATACCCAAACAATAAGCAAATCGCATAACCACTTCTATATTGTCCATGCTATACATCTAATATATGCATGCTACATTTTTAAGCTGTGCCATTCTTTCCATTTAAACAAACAACGCATACACTAACAGTGAGATCATAAAGACCCTAGTTACGGCCTTAGCCAAGTTCCAATCTAATCACACAGTCACGCTAATAAACCAAATCAATAACGTGCATGTCATAACTCTGGATGTTATAGCCCTATCCTTTTAAAAATAAACAATTTACATATCAAATGCCAACTAAAGCTATCGCAGTCGTTGGGAGAGGCACATGCCATTCATGGCATGGCCTTCACCCACGCTGAGCCAATACAAAACTAAAAGTTAAATACTCTGTTAAAACACAGTCTCCCTTTATACACTAATGCAGAGCATGTGGTGGCAAGCCAATGGGCTATGACACCATTGCTACAATGGTGCATCCCATGGCATAACGCCCCAAACTCTAGAAGCTTTCCCAAATTAAAATACAAACCAAACAAACAGAGTGTTGTGCATACTGCCTTAACCCAAACATTTATAAATATACAGAGTAAATTCTACAGGGTTTAAGGCCACGATCAAACCCAGTAAAGTCCACATGTTAAAACACAACGTCAAATTAACTACATAGTCCAAAATTCTTTTACACGGTATAATCCATTACAAACATTGAACGAAATCGTAGGCATTTCTTACCCAAAATACATTACAGTCTTCACATAAAAACCAATGCACAGTGTATTTACACAGTCAGGCATGAAACCTCTTTGACAGATAGTCAAGTATTAAAATGTTAAATGAAAAAGTCGTGAGCTATGGCACCATTACAAGTAATGGTGCAGCCACGGCCCAAAAATGCCAAATATCCCAACGAGAGTCCATTTAAAACAAGAGCAAGCTACATTTAAAACCCCGAAAGCAGAGTCAATGATTGGCACACGAAACCCCAACCTTGTAAAGAATCCCAACTCAACAATGCCCAGAACAAGAGGAGGCAAGTAAATCTTGCTAGAAGGCTTACCATGGCCATGAATAAGAAATCCCAACTCGATAGCGTAGCCTTGTGCAAACCCCAGAGCGCCTTCATTTCCACCTGCAATAATTCCACGATGGCATGAGAAGCATGACTATGCCCTGGAGAAAAACAACGAAGCAATGCATTTTACATAGAGCTGGTCTAGCTTACCTGTGAATCAATCGGGTCATATCCCTTCTCCAAATGCACAGAGGCCACACTAAACCACAATGCCAAAACCATAATGCCCAAACAGCGAATGCCAAGTCCTTTGCCAAGGTTTTTCACCAACCCTGATGGCATTAATGGCACCAACTGGTGGCCATTAATGTCTCCATAAAACCCCACCATAGCTTATGGAATCAACGTTATACCAAGCAATTCGTATGTTAAACCCTCTATCCTATGGTTTCGTCGCCCTTGAAATGTCAGCGCAGGCTCAATGCTAATGACATGGTATGTATACCATAGTCCCAACCTTATGGTATGCGCAGCCCTTAACACTATCATATAGTGTTTACAATGTTTACCCTTAGCATCAAAGCTTAGGTTGTTACATGCCCATTTTTCTAGTTTATACAGGTAGCATTTCTGCATTAGTCGTAGTCTAGGTTTGTAGCATTTAGGAATCATGGCAAACATAGAATGCCATGATGCCCTCTCTAGGAAGAAAAAGCATAATTTTACAAGCTCATAACCAAGGTAAACCTGTAAAATAGAAATAAGAGATGAGTAAATAAAATAACCAATATATAGTTAATTTATAACGGTAAATACAGTAAGTAAATTCACAACGTCTGGATAATTAACTAAGAAATAAAATTAACAAACATAGGGCTTACCTGAGTCGTAAAAATGGAATAGTAATAAAGTGCAAGGCGAAACTGGAAATATAACTAGGAACTGAATTGCGTCAAGTAACCAATAATCCCGATGATGCAAGAGTAACCTGTAAGTCAATAAAGAAAGTGCCTTAGTTCGTATGAACTAATTAAGCCTGCATAACGAAGAATAACCTTACCTCTCAGATCTTCATGGGAGAACGAGTCCCACCACTCCATCACTTTGTTCCCATCAACAAAGTTAAGTTAGTTTTTATTAAATAAACAAAGTACACATGTGCAGAAGCAAAACAATGATCTATACAACTCAGTAATTCACCGACAGTAATAACTAATATATATCAATAGCTTAAATAACAGAATTAAGACATAAGAAGTAAATGAGCTAATAGTCACTGAATGGATAAGAGATTAACAAGACAATGGGCAGATTTTGAAGATATCAAAAGTATAAGTAGCACCTGTGTTTCCGCATGAGTAATAATGATCCCTTTTGGGTAGTTTTCACTAGCCTATAATTTATTTATTTTCAAATTTTGGGGACATTACATCACACCTTGTCACTTCTATAATCTTCTAAATTAACTCACAAACTATATCATTTACAATGAATTTACAAGTGAAGCACCTCCTTGGGTTAGTTCAAGACCCCATAGTCTAATCAATTTAGAACTTTGTTAAAGAGAGAAGAATGCCCGTGCATTGAAAACCCATAGTTCACCAAATATTGTAGGTATCCATTTTTACCACATTTTTACCAATTCATTTTTAACACACCCTTTATATCATATTGCTAACTTTGGAGCTCAAATGCAGGAGATGATGAAGCCAAGGAACACATCATATATCAACATGCAAAGGAATGAAAACTAGTTCCAATGTTTGTGCCAACACAGACGTATGCATGAACTACTACATTCTAAATTGAACACGTCTTCGATCTTTCTCCAATAAAAAAAGTTTGTTAGTTGATAATACTTGAGCACTTAAGAAACTAGGAATATTATGAATCCAATCCATGATTTGGAGGTATAAATCCAACCCACAATTTGGAGGTTATTCCTTAGCAACATTTATGACTCATATGAATCCATCTCGTAATTTAGAGGTATGAATCTATCCTCCAATTTGGAGGTTATTCCTTAGGAAAAGATAAGACTAATATGAATCCAAATCATGATTTGGAGGTATGAATTGAGACCATGATTTTGAGTTGTGACTCCATCACATGATTTGGAGGTTATTTCTCATCCCACCCAAATAAAATAACCCCAAATATTTATATTACTATGTCAAATTAAAAACCCCCCTTGACCCCTTAATACGAGGAAATATATTTTTGAACTATTTAGGAGTATTGAAACCCCTAATATGAATGGATGTGATATGATATTGGATTGCTAGTGAACCCCCGAGTGCTAGTGAGCCACTTCTTCATCATCGAATTTCACCTAATTTTCAATTTTTGCCTCTTTTGCCTCCTCATCCACATGAATAATTTCTTCTTCAACTGTTATTTATATTCCAAAATATTCTTCCATTTCATATCCATCAACCCCATTTACAACATCCTAAATGTTATCAAAAACATTTAAAACCTTCCATAGGTTCATTATATTTTACCTCAAGATTAGCTACAATGTTGTCTTCTTCTTCACCAACGACACAAAGATGGAGCTATCTTCTTCAAATGTAGCTTATATGTACAGCTATAATTGTCTTCATGTTCACCATTCTTCTCAATCAAATTTCATATTATGCAACATCTTTTCTCATACAGTTTCTCAAAACCAATTTGAACTTCAAAATCTATGACTGGAGTTTTCCTCTCCATTATATTTTTGATTAAACCTTTGTAGCCTCCCTAGTTTTTATCATTTTATCTTCATGGAATTTTATATTCTTGAGGAATATCATTAATCCTTCAAAGTTATGTTATATAGGTTCATTTTTAGAAGGCTATATTCTTTCACCTCTTACTCCTCTTTTATATCTCATCTCTTATTTTATTTTTTAGAAGGCTTTCTTCTTTCACCGTTTACTCTTTTTTTACATCTCATCTCTAATTTTCTTTTTCTTTTTCAATAATTGATATTCATGTTAATCTTATTATTTGTTATTTATTGTAATTTCACCTTCTTCAACATTATTTTTTCACATCCTTATTCACTGGAGATCCCATGTGCCTTGTTACCTACATATAATTATCACTAATCGTTTTAGTATATATTTTTTTGTAAGTCTAGAGTCACTATTTTGATGTGTAATAAAAGTACAAACAAATATAGATATCATTGTAGCAGTTTTGTTGAATAATAGTCACATGATGAAAGTTGGAGCCTTCGTGTATCGAGAAATCAAACTCTTAAAAAGAAAAAATATTTTCCCTGGAGTAGGGAAAACATATCATAAAAAAAACTATAAAAGCAGTGATTAAACATGAAAAAAGTATTATGATGCTGCAAAAAACTGAGAAATCTAAACTTAGACTAATCAAGGAAAACCATAGGAACATGAAGCTCAGTGCGTAACGGGAGTCTCAACCTCAATGGGTACTCCAACGCCGAAGACAATCTGCGAGAGTATCTTCAATTTGCTTTCAATAGGTGGATCCCGCAGGGTAGTTGTAGTTTTGCCACCTTCAAATTCAAAACTTTTGGAGCCATTGCTAGTGTCTTCATTGTTGTATGATGTGCGGGAGGTAGAGCTGGAGGAACCCTTCTTCACTGGAAGCGGCTTTGTCTTTTTGAATTCTGAGGCAATGGTGGTGGTTGCCTTACTGTGATGAGTTGTAGTGATTCTTGCTGAGGGGCGAGGGATCCCTTGCGCAGGATCAATTGGAGCATTGGAAGGAACCAAAGTAGCTGTCAAGGGTTTGTCCTAGATGCTCGTAAGACGAAGGAAAATCCTATCCATAATATTTTTTACTACCCAAAAATTGTGTCTTTGCAGGACTATTCTATCAACTAAAGAATGGGAGCCCAAGAGTTCATCTTCCCAGTCGTTCATGAATTGGCGCAGATGTTTGGGTATTTCCACATCAATGACTTTGGTATTGACAATTGTCGAGAGAGTCCTGGAACACTCATTGGCACTCCCTCTTCCCCCTCTCCCACGTCGTGGGGTGGCTCTTAATATACGAGACATGTTTGGATGCACAAAAGGTGCAGGAGAATTCGAACACCAGGATTTGAGAGAATCGCAGGGGACTTTGAGAGCCAAGACCTACTTCTTGCACGTAGCTCTGCAAACGCTCACTGGGGATGCAGGGGTGCTAA
Organism: Pseudotsuga menziesii; assembly: GCA_001517045.1. Classification (NCBI taxonomy): domain Eukaryota; kingdom Viridiplantae; phylum Streptophyta; class Pinopsida; order Pinales; family Pinaceae; genus Pseudotsuga; species Pseudotsuga menziesii. The sequence goes on from LPNX010418414.1 coordinate 37,140, forward strand.
CAATTTTTACTGCACTTTCGGAAAGAATGGGGATGGAATGGAAAAAAATATGCGTCACGACAACATTAACCTTCCTTTAACACATGAGCTGGACATTGGTTGTGTGCACTGCCATGATCCTGCACAAGAGAGCCCGGGATGGAGTGACATTAGAGTTGTCACCTCTCATCGAAACTAAGGATGTAGATTTGAATCTTCCTATTGGTTGGTATTTGGGTTGTACCTTCTACATTCAAGGAGTGATAATGCGTCGTCGAAGGAGCCACATTGAGAGACAGTTGTGTACTTGGTCTACGTGCATTGGACTTCCACCTGCATCTGGGTAATCACTTTAGTATATTATATTTATTTATGGTATGAATTATATGATGTATTTTTCCACCTAATTCTCATCAAGACCATGTTATGGGATAATTATCTCATTGATTGCCTTAAATTCCTCAGAAATTGAAGTTAAAAATGAGTTGGAATGAGAAATTCATTATTTTGAGACACCACCACACTTTCCCTATGTGCAACCCGCAGTACTTATCTTGGCAACGCCCTTTTTCCACTTGCAAGGAGCGGTGCCACCGCTTGCTTCCCATTTACAAGAGGCGGTGTTCCCTTAACACCTCTTGTTTTCCTCATGAAAGGTGTTGTGATCGACCTATGAAGGAAAAAAAGAGAGGTTTTGAGACACTTCTCAGAGGTGGCCTTCGTAGAACCTCTTACCAATGAACCAGGACAGGTGGAAGTCGAGATCCCCTATCCGAGGATGATCCTTCCACCTCTCCCATAGAATCCTCAACCTACTCTATCCTTTGAAGCCTTTATATACTAGTTCGCACCTCATGGGAAAGGGGGGGAAGAATGTGTGATAACATCGAAATTCTGGCCAAATTCTATCAGACTCTTGAGTGATTAGTAGGAAAGTTGAAGCTTTGAGGAAAGACCCCATTAAGAAGTGATCTCAACACCAAGGCATTGGTTGTATACTCTCCTTATTTATATTTTAATGCAAATATAGTTTATTTACCATAAACATTGTATATTTAGTTTTATGGCATTGGTTGTATACTCTCCTTATTTATATTTTAATGCAAATATAGTTTATTTACCATAAACATTGTATATTTAGTTTTATGCTTTGTTGATTGTTTAACTCCTTGGTCTTTTGCATAGGATTATAAACTATCTTGTTGCGTCGAGAGGCGCTTTAAAACCCAGTATGAGGGATATCTTGTAAAGTTACGTAACGTTACATAATGTTACATAACATTACATTTATGTCGTCTATAAATAATAGAAAAAAAAAATTAAAAAAACGACTATATAAACACCAACGTTACTGTCTACATTTTTATTTATATATATATAGTTTGGAAATTTGTCTGAAGTGATTATATGGTAATGTCGGATTCCTGCCATCTAAAATTCTGTATATAATAACCATTGTGGAGTTGTGATTCGAACTTTTGATCCGTGAATTGTATCAAAACGAAACTATGTATGAGATCCCTTTTTCTGGATATGAACAGTTGAGAAGTAATAGGGCCAATCAATACATTTGACGTCAAAGTTGAATACTTTCAAGTCTTCCACGGAAATCTTTCTCAATAGAGATTCAGTATTAGATATACAAAAGCCTAGAAGATTCAACCACGACAGCTATCATAACGCTGTTGTAAGTTTAACGTGTTCTGATGCAATACTGAGACTTTGCTCACTACACCCACTACCTACTTTTCAACTACAAAATACGTGAGTACGCTCTGAAATATTAGATCCATTTAACGACTGATTTATAAGATGTGAATTCTAAGAATTGAAACCTTGAGTAAAATCTATAGACTATTTGGAAATTTACAAGCCTCAAAATCGGAAATTTGTCTCCAATCCTGAAAGTCTTAAAAGTAAGAATTTTATAATCCTGAGGCTTCAGCTCTTGTCACATTAATATTGCATGACAACCCAACATTTAATCCATTTGTAGTAAAAATTAATCTTTAAATAAAAATTCAATAATTTATATTTTTATTAATATTAATTGAATTTTAATATAAAATTATTTTAGTGGTAAGAAAGATATATATATATATATATATATATATATATATATATATATATATATCGACTATAAACTC
>LPNX010418414.1:40509-80594 GCA_001517045.1 Pseudotsuga menziesii
CAGTCTCAATATTCACATTTGAAACAGGCTTGTCCAAAAGATTATTGCCTATCTCTTTCAATCCATTCAGATTCTCCTCCGTTGACAGATCCATTGAACTTCTATTTTCTTGTAACTCGGGTTCCTGACAACAATTATGCCCATATAATGTTAGAAATTTCCAATATCAACGGTGTTCAACTTCAAACAAGAACTTATTAATATCCCATCTGTAAAAGACGCAGATCAGTGATATATATATATATATATGGTGTGCAAGAAAAGGACCTGGATTCTTAGATAGTTGGTATGTTTGCTGATGGCTTTGAAAAAGAAGGTTTCTTGAATGTCCAGCATATCTGTACTCGATTGCATTAACATATCAATTATAGGGGTTTTACCGCCCTGGCTCAACCATCCCCATAAGCCCCACTTTGCAGCGTCGGTAGCCTTGTAGCCAGCTATTTTTTGGCCTGTTCCAAGCGAAAGAACCAGAAACTTTTCCCGGTCGTTCTCAGATGTATATGGATATTCATTCATTAAATGGTGTATCGCAAGCAGTGTCTGCAAAATCATTTTAGACCACACCACCAAATTAACTGCACAACGCATCAAATTACAAAACTGCCTATGTTAAGCTGTGGCGTTCAAAAATTGAATTTCAATCATAGATACAACTTACTGGATTGTTAGCCGCAACCCCGCCGTCTATGAGATGGAAGCTTCTGGGCTGTGAAACTTCTGTAATTGTGAAGGAATGAGCGGGCAGATATGTTGGAGCTGCTGAAGTCCCAATGCAGACATCCGACAAAAGTGCATTTTTTGACCTACCCTGCAAAGATATTTTGGTATATTAATTATTCACTGCACTTGAACTGGAATGAGAATTGATTTGAAAATCAGATAAAGATTACCTCAAAAGATGAGAAGATTATTGGTTGTTGTAAATATATATCATAAGCAGGAATCACAACGTCGGTTAGCGTCTCATGTAATCGTAGATTCCCACATATATCTTTTATGGTGCGGTGGAGGAAATCCCCGGAATATTTGGGGCCGGCCATAGCCCGATATAGTGTTGTGAACCATCCACAAATGCCCCTGTAATTCAACATTCTGTTGTCATATTGAAGCTGAAGGTTGTAACAGTAAAACCAAAAAATTATTGCTACCCACAAACCTCTTCGGTGGTGGAAAGATTTTAGGACAGTTGTCGAAATAAAACTTTGTAATGTCTTGTGCAGAATATTTTGGCTGTTTCTTGTTCTTTGAATTTGGAACAGTTAACATGGCAGCTATCAGTCCTCCGGTGCTTGTCCCCGCAATTATGTCGAAATAATCAGCTATTCTGGCGTCTCGCCCATCGAGTTCCTGTAGTGAATATCACACCATAAATTAAATTACGATAGAAAAGAAATGTCCTCAAAACCAAAATTAATTTCCAAAGTTTGCAGGATAAAGATTGAATAGAAGTATAATAATATTACTTGGAGCTTTTCCTCGAGGAACTCAAGGATAGTTGCTGGGATGATCCCACGGACCCCTCCACCGTCGATGCTTAGAACTGTTTTCATATCTTCAGTCAACTACATACACTGAGAGAGGAGAGTGAGTGAGAGCAGCACAATGGAAGTAGAATCGGCACGAATATATGGCAAGAATTATTGGTAAAGTAAGACTACAATAATTGTAAAGTAACACTACAATAATTTTACGGGACCAAATGCGTCAATCAAGGAATTTCTGTGGGGAAGCATGAAAGTGATAGCTTATTTTGGATGAGTATGGCATGAAGAATAAATGGTCATTTTGGATGAGTATTGCATGAAGAATAAATGGTAATCCTGCTGGCAATTTTTTTATTTTTTTAACAGGGGTCCGCAACTCAGGGTAGCAGGGGCCGAGACGAAGCATCCCTACCCTCCACCGGTTTTGAACCTGTGACCTCCTCGGAGATAACACAAACTCTTAACCATTGGGCCCACTCAGATGCTCTAAGTTAATAGCAATGTTTTACCAAGTTTTCTGGTTGTTGGAGCATGGGATACCTCAAAATACCTCAAAATTTTGGGGACTTGTAGAGATACCTCAAAATTTTGGGGTATTTTAGAGGGCCTCGCTAGAAGAGTTGGAGTCTCTAAAATTATAAAAAAGCAGAAAAATTAATACAAATATGAACCCCAACAAATAAACTTTTATGTTCTCAAATAGGTTAGTGTATAATGTAATTGTAATAGTTATAAATTAAAAATTAGAGCCCTCCATTTTTAGGGTGTGTGGGAGCCCCCAATCCGAGAAACTTCTAAGCCTGTGTTTCCCAAATTTCCCAGAAAGGGAGCACTGAGAAATGTTTCTGATTAAGCCTCCGAGCTCCGGGGAAGTGGGAAGCGCAAGGGTGCCCCCCAACCCTGGGAACAGTGGAACACTAGTTAATAGACTTTTTTATTTGGAATTTGGGGTGGAGTATGACCTATGTTTTTTCATTTATGGATAAGAAAATTGGACTCTCCAGATTGATTTTATGGCACTCATTCAAAATAAACAATTATATAAAAAAAATTATTAAAATTAATGTTAGCTTGAAAAAATAAGGGATGGTTGATAAATGAATAAATTGTAGTTGAACATTTTTTTTTTTCCAAATAAAAAAATCGTAAATACTTTATTCACCCTCATAGTCCATTTTACAAAATACAACTAAGAAGTTGTCATTACAAAATTTGCCTCAGAAAGAGCACAAATCCACAATCCAAATCTAAAGTACATTACATACATTAAATCATCAGATCATAATGTTCACCAAAAATACTTTCGAGCAGAAAAAAGCAATAAGAAATTGTAGTTGAACATAGATTGGTAATTGATTCAACTACCAATCTAAATTGTAGTTGAACATAGATTGGTAGTTGATTCATGGATAAGTACTTAGTGTTTGGTCACATTTCATCCTTTTTAGTGGGGCAGGTATGTTTGCTTTTAGGTGGGCACTGGGAATATTTCATATCAAAAGAATTGGTCTCGATAAGGAAAAGGTCAATCAACTGTCACAGTTTTTTGTCTGAAGAGATACTTCCAGTTTTTTCAATGTGGCGTGTTTGCTTTTAGGTGGGCACTAGGAATATTTCATATCAAAAGAATTGGTGTCGATAAGGAAAAGGTCAATCAACTGTCACAGTTTTTTTTGTCTGAAGAGATACTTCCGGTTTTTTCAATGTGGCTTGGAATATTTCCAGCTTTTTAATAAAATAGGTTAAAGGAAACGCCAAAATGAAGTTTTTTGTCTGAAGAGATACTTCCGGTTTTTTCAATGTGGCTTGGAATATTTCCAGCTTTTTAATAAAATAGGTTAAAGCAAACGCCAAAATGAAGTTCAAAGATAGGAAAAATCGTTTTAGATGGCATAAATAAGTAATTAATGAATTTGTTATCATTTGTTATCATTTAGGAGGTAATAGATGTATTGTAAGGATGTGATATATTAGGCTGTGAAATTTTCATTGTTAAATCACTATATATTATATATTTATTTAAATTTTTTATAAATATTAAAAGATATATGTATTTAAATTTTTTATAAATATTAAAAAATTTAAAATTTTGAAAACAAAATTTAAAAGTTTATTTTTTTAATTTTTTAATATAAATATATTTAATAATTTATCTTCAATTTGATAGTATCTTTTGGAAATAAATATAGTTGTAATGCTTTTCACCCAGTAATAAAAAAAACAGGTACAACATACACAAATTATTAAAAATACATTTTTTTCAATTTAAAGTTTTAGAACTACACAACCATTTGAATGTGATTTTGCATGTTAAATTTTATTTTTATTTTTTATACCATAGTAGCATAATTGGGTAGCATTAGATTTTTCTATACAGAAATTTGTACACAGTTCAAAAATCCCTAAATATTAAGCATAATACAGATACGGGAAATTTGCCTACATTTTTTGGCACATATTATAAGATAAGAATTACTTTTATTGTTTAATTTTAATTTTTCCCTATTATGTAATTTTATAGTATGTTTAGTATTAATTTAAATTTTGAAAGTTTAAAACTTTAAAAATTAAAATATACAGTTTGTTTTATATTTAAGTTTTAAATATCAAATACTATATTAGTTTTTATATTAGGTTTATTCTATAGTATAAATATAAAATTTAGTAAGTAATTATAATATTAGATTTTAGTTAGTATAATATTTTTTGGAATATATTATTAGATTTAAATGTTTTAAGATTAATATTTTAAGTTGTTTTCAATGAGAAATAAATTTTACATGCAAGGAAGGTAGGAATTTGGAAAATTTCTCCCTTATCTTGGAGACTATATACACTTTTTAATATTTTTTTTGACAGACAAAATGGTTTATGACAAGCTTTTTGCCCTTCAAATCCCAATATTGCATGCAAATATTGACTGGTTTAAGTATATTTAAATTTTTCAAAAATTTAAAAGATAAATTTTTTAAATATATAAGCAACTTACTCCGTATTTTTTTTATTAAATTTTTGGGTTTGTATTTTTTCTATATCAAATCATATTCAAATCTGTATTCATACTCTAAATATGCTACTATAATTTATACAATTTATTTCTATTAGTAAAATGATGCTTTATTGAAAATCATATGTTTTTATTTATCAACAACAATTCAAGGTAAATGCTGAGAAAAATTCAAGAAGATCGAGTTTAGAAATGCTAATCACAAGGAATCGTGGAAAGTTGTCTCCATTAAGCAAATGTTTGCCACCCTTTCCCAAATGTTGGGTAGTCTAACCTTACTTGTCTATTCTTATATTAATTCTTCCATTGTTCTTAACATTGTCTAGTCTTTGGGTTGACCTTCACACTCTATCGGTTTAACTCATAAATGGCTTTGGCCTCATATGCAAAGGCCAATGCAAAAGAATCCATCTAGGGTTGATATATTCTACTACTCATATTATTTAACAACTTATCAACTCAAGCATGTGTTTTAAGGTGTGGTTAGTTGTAATTTTTTTGGTTATTCTTAATACTCATTTTAAAAGACATATAATCAATATTAACAATTTAATTTGTTTTTTAACAATTTAATATAAGGTTTATTGTGTGGTTAGTTGCTCTTCAAATTTTTGTTTCCTCACTCTTAATAGAAACTTAATTAATCATTGCACTCAATTAATAGCACTTTGACTTGAATCCTTGAACTCTTAGGCTCTTTGCGTTTTTTAGTTTTTAGATTATGTTTATATAATTTCTATAAACTAGCAAATTGATGGACAATTTTATATTCTCGTATCCCCAATCTCCATCCAAAATACTCAACTTTTCATCCTCCAACCTACCTCTTTGTATCATAGTAGTTTTGTCATTTTGGTCTTCAAGTCTACTAGTAACTTTAATTCTTCTTTTAAAAATATGATTTATGAGTCGTATTTTATAAGAACGATTAAAAGTTTGTATAAAAAATTACTGTGGGGAAACCCCAGACAATGAGAGTACAATGTGTGCCCTAAGGCGAGTATTCAAAACTATATAAGCCCTACATATTATATCACCCTATTGACTATTGAATTACATAGAGTCGGGGGGCATTAAAATGGAGTAAGCTAGCCATGGAGCAATCCTCCCTCCATCGGACGGAGAAGGGACAAAGTTAGCGTTGGCTTTGCTCCTCCTCCGTCCGATGGAGGGAGGTTTGCTCCATAGCTAGCTCACTCCCATTACAATATCTTTCTGGTAAATTACAAAAAGCTAGAGGGCATGACAATGACTCCTTAAAAGACTTACAGAGTCCAACATTTTTCCTTACCCAACACAGTCCTAAAAAACGATACAAATGACAAAAAATAAATAACATTTAATAATTCTATTACGGCGCAATTACTTGACAATAAATTAAACCCACTGATTCTTGCAAAACTTGCTTGACTTCTGAATAGTGGGTCGCAAATTTTGATTTAGGTTGAGAAAATGTCGGTGGCTCAAACCCGGAGTCGGATTCCTGGAGCGGGATGGAGTGAGCGAAACCATTGGAATCATGGTTGGATCCCAATTCAAGGTTGTTGACACAATCCTCAAGGAAAATCAACTGAGCTTCCAGTGCGTTAATTTGTTCCTCATACTGTGCATTCTTTTGGTTTTCCTTGGCCAATTCCTCTATCAATTTCATCTCTCCTTGGTGTGATTCCTCATTTTCTTGGTATTTGATATCTTCATCCCGATCCAAGTGCAACTCTAGAATGCCTAAGTCATGATACAAGTCTTAGGAAATCTGTCTTAGCGAGCAATTGGTATCCCTATTCTTGTCTTCAACCCGTCGGAGATGTGGTAGATATAGGTCCCCTTGGAACGTCTTTCATCTTACGTCAACATGGTTTCCTGATTCCCTTTCACATCCCTCAGTTTTTTTCCAAAGAAGCACCAGCACTCCAAGTTTAGAGAGTTAGAAAGATTGGTATGGGGGAAACATTTAACATATTATTTAGATACCATATTTTTAGCCACAACACCACATGAATGCTCATGATTTCCCCTGGTATAGATCTGTACCTCTAATCATCCTTCCTAATTTGCTTCCGTGAGGAATTTTCGATTGACATAAAAATGAACATATTTCTTTCATGCAGTAGTAATTTCCTTAAATTTCCCGCATGTATGCATGATGTCTTCTTACTATGGGATGATGTTTGGAGCCATTTCTACATGTACTAATGGGACAAGAAAAGACCATGTGTCCCATCTTCTGGTTAAGCATCCTAATGGGATCATGTCTCATTTGAGATCCCTCTTGTTCACCATTAGTTGTTACTCAGTCATCCCAACCATTGAGTTGGATTCCTAATTTGCCACTTCATTTAGCTCATGGATAATATGCCACCATCATACATAGGAAGAATGTTGAATGGAAGGGTCTCATTTCAATTACTATTGCTTACACTATATCCCTCTTGGAGGTGTATATGACAACCTATTCAGGATTCGCAGATGATGCTAACTAGCACACCCGCAGTCTCGCCTCGGCAGCTTGGTACTATATTCCCCTGCTAATGAATTGATAAGCGTAGGAGTAGTTTTCCTAGGTTTCGAAACTAAAAACATCGTTCAGGTCGACGTGGTGATTGGATTACTAACTGTTTCTTCCTCCCAAGATGTGAAGCACATTATTGTCCACTTATATTCTCAACTTTTGGTCTCCAATCTACAAACCGATTCTACCTTATTTTGTATCTTTCAATGAGTACACCTCTTAGAGAAATCGTTTGAGTTCATTCAATACCAACACATATTGAGGTGGATGAATACGATTGCTGACTCACCAGCTAATTCCATTCTAGATTGGCACATTGCAGATTCCTAAGTATTTCATTATAAATAATACATATCATAAAAACCATTCACATGTAAATAAACAAAAAATATGAGATCCACATTCACCATGAACACATTGTATATAAAACTGATATAATCTGTTTTTATATTAAGCATAATAAAAGTTTTAAAAAATGTGCTAGGACAAAATTCTGAAGCTCATAGCTTTCAGACAACGCTCGGTAAAAAAATTTGAAGCTTATAGATTTCAGAAGAAACTACATATAGATGATAGGACTACATATATGTAGTAGGGATAATCATAACAATCGTGGTAAAATATCACTTCCCGGTCCTGTTGACGGTATTTCTAACTTGAATATATTCTAATGTATATTATCATTGTATGTTGTTGTACACCCATCAAGGATGTGTTTACCTCCTTTTGGGATGTCAGTATTGTGTATAGACCTTCACGTACAACCTCAGTTGTAAGTCGGGGCAAGCGTCCCCAATGAAACGTCATGTAATGTATTTTTGGAGTCTCTCTAGGAGAAGTTTTCCCTGTTAGGGTAAGAGGTCGGCGCTAGTCATGTAATAGGTCAGTCACTTGATTAGTATAAATAGGGAGTCACCCTCCCTCATTTATACACACCTCAGATTCACTCAAGTTCGCATGAGATTGATAGAGAAGGAGGAGAGATAGATAACTGCTGAAGACTTCTTATTACTTGGTTTTATCATTTTATGACACAATCTTTGTGACTTTATTACTATGAGGAAGTTTGCGGGGTTTTCTCCTCTATGGTTTTCCGAGTGAAAATATTTGTGTCTTGTGTATCTATTCTATCTTATGCATATTGTTATACTCGTTATTATTTCATATAAATATCCTAACTAAGCTAATAAGATCTAAGTAAAACTAACATGGTATCAGATCCTATTTAAAAGAAGGAACTATGCAGCAGCAAAAACTAGGGCTTCCTAGTTCAAGGTCTTCTCTCCAAAGATCATCAAGAAAAGAGGGCTAGGATAACTCACCTAAGTAGGGAACATATTTTGGTGGAAGCAGTTTCATATTTGAGGAAGTTTCAATTTTGACCTTGCCACTAGTGCCAGGAGAAACTGGGGCATCATGTTTAGAGGCTTCCCACCTCAATCTTCACGAAAGGACCTTGTTGAGAAACTCTCCTCTAGGAGGGGAATCTTTCTATCCAAACAAAATTATCAAACTCCAAGTTTGTAAAATTAGGGTTTCTCTGACAAACACTAGGTTAGCCAACTCTGGAACTAGGTGAGACACCTCAAATTGGTAAGATCAAAATCTTTTCTATTTTCATTTGAGGCTCTCATTTGAAAAAGATGACTTACCACACTCATCTTGAGGACAATCTTGGAGGGGCTAATAACTTATGAGCATGGAAGTAAAGAATCTCCCTGATCCTTGAAAATAATGATTTGGATCGGTACATCAATGGAGAAGTTCTTGAGCTAAAGGGAGATGAGGCTAAGGCTACTCATAAGAAGAACTTAGTCAAATCCAAGATAATCATTGCATATTCAATCAAGAATCACCTCATCCCCCATGTGTCATCATTTAAGACATCGAAGGAAGTATTTGACACTTTGGCAAAGATGTTCAAAGGAAAGAACATCAACCAGAATATGACTTTGAGGAACTAGTTGAAGAATGTGAAGATACAAAACTCAGAGACTATACAATCTTACTTCACAAGGGTTGCTAAAATCAAATAACAACTTGAAGCAGTTGAAGAGAATGTTGAAGAAGGAGAAATTATGATGGCTACCTTGAATGGTATCCCTAAATCATGGGACTCATTCATTCAAGGAATCTATGCAAGAAGGAAGCTGACCTATTTCAGCCGACTCTGAGAAGAATGCACACAAGAAGAAGCTCAACTTGTAATAAGAGACAATAAGATGGGAGAAACTAAAGATCGAGCTCTCATAGTTCACACCAGGAAGAACTACAAGAAGGAGAAGAAGGAGAACCATCATCAAAACAAGAAGACGAAAAAGAAACAAAATAATATCAAGAGAGATCCTTCCAATGTTCGATGCTATACTTGTGATGAAAAGGGACACTTTGCAAGATATTGTCCTGTCATAAAAAAGAGACACCATTCTCATGTTGCTGAAGATGATGAACCGACAAACAAAATATTCAGAAGAGAGAAGGATGATTGAGATGTAGAGTATGTTTTAATCTCATTACTTACTAGCACTATCTCACATGGAAGCAATGATTGGCTTGTAGATAGTTGGGCATATAAACACATGAAAAGATACAAATAATCATCGGTCAATATGTCTAAGCATGAGTCACCTCACAAGGTGAAACTTGGGGATTATTATCAATACCCCATAAAAGGGAGTGGAGAAGCTTCATACAAGATAGACTATGGGAAATATTTAAAGATTAAGGATGTGCTATATGTTCTAGGATTGAAGAAGAATCTTCTCTCCATGTCTGCACTAGATGCAAAGGGAATGAGAGTTGCATTTGTTGATGGCCAAGTTCTGATGTGGCCTAAAGGAAAGATGGTAGATTATGCAGTAGTGATTGGAGAAGAAGACGGTGGATTGTACAAACTAAAGGGACATTCTAAACACAGATTGGTTCATGATTCAATAGAACCAAGTGAACTATGGCACTGAAGGCATGCACATGTGCACTACAGAGCACTACTAATGAAAATTAAAGAAGTCTCTAGAATTCCAAAGATCTAGGAAAAGCATGAAGGATTTTGCAAAGGATGTGCACAAGGAAAGAATGCAAAGAAGAAATTTCCTAACAGTGAAAGAAAGGATAAAGGAATAGTGGAGATAATACACTTGGATGTATGTGGACCCATGTATTCTAGCTCATTAAGTAGGTATGCGTACTATGTTTACTTTACAGATGATTTCTCATGTAATACTTGGATATATTTCTTGAAGGGGAAAAATTAAATATTCAGTAAGTTCAAGGAATATAAAGCCTTGGTCAAGAGCCAAACTAAAAGGAATATCAAGACTCTGCAGTCAGATAATGATGGAGAATTCACCTCAGATGAATTGAAGGAACTCTGTAGAGATTTTGGGATTAAGAGGGAGTTGAGCACTCCATATAATCCTCGAAAAATGGCGTTTTAGAAGGAAAGAACCGAATCATAATGGAAGAAGCAAAAGAAATGCTACATGACTAGGATCTTCCTATGTACCTTTTGGTGAAAGTAGCAAGGACATCACTTATCCTCTTCCTCTAGCTTTGTACTTTGGGGGGAAATATATTATATAGGATTTTTGTCAGTATTAATTACCTTTGCAACAAATTATTTCCTAAACCCCTAAATCCAATTTCAGGGTGGATGGATCCTTACTTCTGCATCTTTGCAATTATATTGTCTTGTGACATGGGCATGCCTTGCTTACCTTGTAGAATGCACTAATCTCCCTAGATGTGTATTTCTCCCTCTACAACATGAGTCATCGATTCATCCCTCCTCCATTGTAAAGCACGTAGAACCATATCGATACTCATTGTTTCACTGCCAAAGCGCGTCAACATTTATATAGGAAGAAAAAAATGATATTTCAAGAAGATTATCAAGCGTAACCTTGATGGATATATAATTATCCCTATAGTATTGGATATGGCTTGAACTCCCTAGTTCTTAGGATCACATCTTACCCACTTTCTTTAATTCTATCAACCTACCCCTATCCACAGTGTCCTATATATTGAGGCCTTGGTCCATGGGTTGGGGGAGGAATTCTATAGCATGTATATGTTGGAAGATTTGGTCCATAACTCTTGTGTGTGTGGTGTGTTACATTTCATTGTTTGTGTGACTTGTTGGTGGAAGGAGATGATTTGGAAGAGGCTACAAACAAAAGGACTAAACAATTGTACCATTTCCTTTTATTTCTTTTAATACAAATGATATGTTCATTCCCATAATTTCATTGTGTTAATCATGTTATCATTAGAGGAATTTTGGGGTCTAAAATGGGCCTCCTAAGGAAAATAATAAAATAATAGTTAAAATAATAAAATAATAGTAAAAATAATAAAATAATATTGACTAATTTTGGAGGAAGAAAGAAAAAAACTACTTTTTGTGTTTGTATTTTCGACATATCTCATTGTGTTTTTACTCAAATTTCGATCGAGAGAGCTCGTTGGATGCGAAATTTGATTCCGCATCCAACGAGTACCCACACTGCATACTTTTGATGGACCCCGCTACCCCAAAAATGATAAATACCTGAAAAAATGTGATGATGATGTCATCATCACATTTTTTCAGGTATTTCTTGTTTTTGGGGTAGCAGGGTCCATCAAAAGTATGCAGTGTGGGTACATCATCATCACGTTTTTTCAGGTATTTCTTGTTTTTGGGGTAGCGGGGTCCATCAAAAGTATGCAGTGTGGGTACTCGTTGGATGCGGAATCAAATTCTGCATCCAACGAGCTCTCCCGATCGAAATTTGAGTAAAAACACAATGAGATATGTCGAAAATATGAACAAAAAAGGTAGTTTTTTTTAATGACAAATATGTTAATTCAACCATTATGGTTGACTTATTTTATTGAAATTCTATTGGTTCTTGAATTCCAACTGACAAAAACTTTTTTTGGCACTTTATCTTATAAGGCCCATTTTAGACCCCAAATTTCCTCTAATGATTAGATCTCCTTAGTTATTTGGTTAGATCTGTATTATAATCACTGGATCAAGATAATTTTATCTTGTTTGTATCTTATTGGTTGCAGGTACTAGTGTGCACAAAGTTAGATTGCATTTGCATGGAGATATCGAGGACAAAAGATTAGATTAAAGGTAATTTTATCACACTTTGTCATTCATCATCACTTGATTAATCTAGGTGAAAGTATGTATCTTTGTAGTGTTTTGTTCTAGATATTAACCATTCAGACTAGGGACATTAGTCTTTGTTTGTATTAACTGAAAAACTCCTATAACATCCCTGAAAGACTCTAGGAGGAGAGCTGCAACTGGCCATAAAATGATGTTTGTGGGTCAGATCGATGAAACATTCAGGAATAATTTTAAGAACACCCCCAAAATTTATATGTATAATAAATGGGTGAATATCCTCAATATATAGGAAAAATTGAAGGTTATTTTATTAATAATATAATATGTATATATAATTTTTTGGCTAATATTTTATTCTATTATAGAATCTTGTAAAATATTTGGCAAATATTTCACTAAAGTATAATATATTGTAAAATCTTGGTGAATATTTCACAGAACTATAAAATATTGTAAAAAATTAACAAATATTTCATCAAATTATAAAATATTGTAACTTCTTGGTGAATATCTAGCTAGGAAGACTCAAATTTTGATTATGTAGATTACTAAAGTAGTGTAACAGAAGAGCATATATTACAGCTTGAATCTCTCAACTCCTAGACCCTCATTGAAAAAATGCATGAATGAGGCGAGGAGGGATTTATTTATACATTTCACAAGTATTATTCGGTCACTATACTAACTACATTCAAGGAAAATGGGGACTCCACTTTTTATCTTGTCCCGTAACGGTCCAATGGACATGTCTAGACCCAAACCTTATCATACCGACAAACTGATAGAATTGAACACTTTACACCATGGAGTGATTATGGCACCCATGAACCATTATTACAACATGGAGTATTATAGAGACCCACAACCTTAATATAGTGTATGAATTCCCAATTAACATGTTTTCCAAATCTCTTAATTTTAAGCTGCCCTTTAAGAAAAAAATAACTTGCTTATATGAATGCCATTTTTTCCTTTCTTTTGTTGACAATGAAAATATGAATTATGTCATTTGATTTGGAATTTTTAGAGTTAGTTAGAAACTTGCAACATGGTTATTAGAAATAAGAGCATACACTAACAAGAATAGAAAGCACATGAATGCATCATCACACATATAATTAGTAATATGTTAAAGACTACTTTTTCTCAGATAAACTAAGGAGTTATTTGTATTCATGTCCTTGAAATTTTTGAAAGCATGCAAAATGTGGTAAAATTGTTTTATCCCTGTCATTGAATGCAAAAGACTAGATATCAAATAATATAATTTCTACATCTCAGGACAAGCATTCCCTAAACATATTATATACAATCATGATGGAAATGAAGTATCATGTTCCAACTAAATAATATATTTATCATACATAACTAGATCCATTTTTGGATGATGATAGCAATCACACATCAAAACAAATCACCAAAAGACACTTTACTCTTGAATGACCCTTACAAAAAAAAATATCATAAAAAATTTACCAAACCCAACAAAATTAGGTCACAAATAAAATTGACGAACTTTGCAATATGAATAAAAACATATACCAATCACGAACTTCTCAATACGAATAAAAGAATCTACCAATACACTTTGCACAACTCCACAAGAAGACAACCAAAATAATGACCATTCCATTGTAACCCCACCATTATAATCGGTGTGCATTCATTTATATTACAAACATCACACATTAACAATAATATACATAAAATATGAGCATATACAATCTTTAATGCCTTAGATCCAATAATAATTGCAGAGCAAGATCCTAATAAAAGAACATTTTAAACAATGGGGTCAAATTCATTTTGAATATATAAAAATCATGTGGCATCTATCCATTAAGAGTAGCATCCACTAACAACATATAAATGTAAGTAGATAGTTTAAACATGACAAGGAATAAAATAAATCATATCTTTTGAGCTCTATAACACTTCTGCAAAACCAATACTCCTAGAATATAATAAAACCCTAATAACACTGAAAGATCCGTGAGAATCAAGAGTTCCCTAGAATTCAACAGGCCTTAACAAGCATCCATGATAATAAAAAACATGATAGAAGGTACATTTACAATACAATAATCTATTGTAATCATGGATAAAAAAGCATAAAAAGTTTGATAAAAAACATACCATGCTATTTATTGGATGAAAAGCATGATGTGAGATTGTATTCTTTGATAAATTGCATGTGCAACATGCCACTTTAAGACTTGATATCTTGGAAATGGATATGTTATGTGAATATTAAAATGTTGAGAAGAATAAAAATGAAAAGTGGAATCACATCAACCAAAACCTTCACTCTGCAAGCACAATCCAATGTGGTTGAACCATGAATAACTGTAACCTTTATATAGAAAAAAATTAGCCCCTTATTTTTCCTCCAATACTAGAAATCAAGGGCTGAAAGAAGGTACATCACATGAAATTAACTAAAAATATAGGAAAATGAAATCATATTCCTAAATTACAATGACAATGAAGGGAGAAATAACCCTTAGGAGCCTCCATTACTGAAAATTGGGGGAAATAGAGTGATTTCACTATATGTTGTCTAGAAATTGGGGGCAAAAGAGTGATTTCACTAGATTTTCTCTAGAAATTGGGGGCGAAAGATAGATTGGAAGGATATTTTGCTAGGGCGATTTTTTTTCCTCATTAATATACAAGAGACTATTCATTTTGGATTAATTTTTTTTCTAGTAAATATTGGGCGAATATATTGTAGCTAGAAAAACCCTCTCCATATAAGAAAATAGCCCACCAAACTTTTGTAACCCCCTTAATATAGACCATGGGTTATATATAGCCACTAAAATTATACATGGAACCATTTACAAACTATCTAGATATGGATCGAAATTACCATAACTACCTCACTTGTTTTATAACTTCCAATGCTATGATATGTCCTACTTACCTTTTTAACAAAATTTCTTCTTCACAAATGATCATAGTATAGAGGTAGAACATTAGGGTGGGACAACTTTGTGAAGTATATTTATTAAGATTTATCAGGGTGGGACAACTTCTATTAGAGTAGATTTAATAATATTAATGGATGAATCTCTGGCAAAGAATTATGAATATTTATTGGCTTAAACAAATTATATTTAAATAATTTATCTTTGACTTCTCTCATGTCGCATACCCACTTCATGATCTCTTTCACAAACATGTTAAGAAGAGAAATTTCCAATAATATTTAGTGCAACAATAAATATATACCAATGCCTCATATATGAACTCATATTTTTCTTCTACAACACAAAATCCTATTACATATTGGTATTTTTAGTCCTACATATTTCAGTAAGAATTACTTAATGTTATAACTGAGATCTCCATGCAATCATCCAAGCTATCAAACAATGGAAACTAATCATATAGAAACATTATTGGCCACACATGCATGATCAAAATGAATACTTTTGTGAACATGTCAAGAGAAAATATGAAATAAATTATATCACACAAGTTATAATACAATAATACAAGTTTATAATAAAAATTAGGACAAATAGATGAGTCTTAAATGGCCTGCCAGTGTACATAGATCAAAAAGTACAATTATGTGCATGTATCCCAAAGTAATATGTCCTAGACTACACATCAAAACTTGATCTTCCTCTTGTTTTTTCCTGACTTTGATGCATCATGCCTATGTCTAGGATCGATGTACATCTCTGGAGTCGAAAAATCAAATATTAAATTTCTTGATTAGGTAACCACACTAATATATTAACACTAACAAACTTTAAAAATTAAATTATGGCTCAATTACTTATAACAAATACTCACTAAATGCATCCAAGGTATTGATTCTAGTGGTTTCCTCTTTGTCGGAAGCATCTCTACAAGTTTTCTCTACAAATAAAAGATCACATCTAGATTATTTCAACATCTATCAACATGTCGACATAAAAGAATTAAAACACTTTGTAATGAATGAAAATCTCACCAAAAAAATAGACTTCATGATAAGAAATTGGGTTTCTTACGTACCAATTGGAGTTGTAGGTTGGACATCAAGCTTAGCCAAATCCATAACTGGATTGGAGGTGCTAGGAATTGCTTTGTCAATGGCTATAGCTAACAAATGCTGAAATAGGTATACATGTATGAATAAACAATATAATGTGAATAAACTATGTACAAATATTGAAATAGATACCTCTGTGTGACATATTTCCACCGTTGATGCATCAGTAAATATTGCATCAACAACCCTCTTGAGGTCTGGCATGGAGGACTCTCCAACACAATGATATAAACATGCAAGATAAACCTTAAGAAAAACAAGTTCTGCAAGAAATTGAAAGTTAATCAACAACTATAATCGGAGGGTATACATTACCATGTAATCCATAGGTCCATGATCATGGACACTCTCTATCTTTTTGGAAGAGGGCCATATGATAAAGACACAATCGTTGGAAACATTTGGACTTCAAGGATAAGCAAATAAAGGGAGTGGCACTAGGATTTTGGCTGATGCCTACATTCATAGAGTGTCATTGTAGTTATAAATGGACACGTGAATCAATGAAAGAACATTTATTAAAAAATTAACATGTCGATATAGTTACCTATGGTTGAAATGTCTCTCCACCATGTGGGGCATCTCCAGTGCCAAAGTATTTCCCCTTTATGGCTTAGCTATCTACACATACATGAACCAATGAACTAGCATGTAGTAACAAACTAACATGTTGAAATTGTTACCTCAGTATGAACTTGTCCACCAAGGGAGGATTCACAGGTGCTAAAGCCTTGCCCCTCTACATAGGAATCTATCATCTAGAAGTTTAAAAATTCATTGAGTGTTGACGTAGTTAGACATGCATGAACCAATGAACTAACATGTATGAACAAATACCATACATTTGATGAAATTGTTACATTAGTGTGAACAGTCTAACCACCAAGGGGGGCTTCACTGGTCCCAAATCATTTCCCCTTTACAAAGGCATCTAGCATCTGTAAGTTTAAAAATTATAAGTGTTAGCAATCTATGTACATGTGTATAGTAAGGAAAAATAAGTTTGAACATGATTATTTTTAAGCATAAACTTACCTCACTCTAGAACCTAGAAATGTTGACATTTGGGATATCACTAGAATCAATGTTTTGCTGAGGATGTTGAGGATCTAGTAGCTACAAGTTAAAAAATTGTAAATATTAGACCATCTAGCATTAATGATTTAACATGTATTAACAAAGTGGAATGTTGAAATAGTTATTGAGTCTATGTGAGTTGTTGCAATCGAAAATACAATGACACCTAACACACCAAAATCATATGTAGATTGTGGAACACTAGTCTCTCTGCCACTAGAGCCAAAGATTTTCCCCTCTATAGTGGCATCTCCATCTGCAAGTTTAAAATTTTTAAATATTAATAATCGACATATGTGTACATTAAGGAAAAAAATAGTTTGGACAATAAATTATTATTAAGTTCCATATACCTACCACCATAAATAACAATAGCTAAATAAACAAAATGGGGTCATGTTGATTCTGTGAGACATACACCAAACCATCTTACAAATAAATAGTATTTTCTTTGAATGCAGAATTGTTTCATTGGTTCAATTACTTGGTTTGTGATTTTATTTGCTTCTTTGGTGACCTTTCAAAGTTCATTGTAGGGTAATTTAATTTATGTTTTTTGAATATTTAAATTGAATGAAAATAGAAAGTGGGGAGAATATTTACCTGTGGTTGAGGAGAAATTCCTTGAGGATGCCTCTAGATGCTAAAATCACGTCCGTGTTTCTCCCCATTGGTCGTAACAGAGATGAACAGAATTTGAAGTGAATAATGGAGCCATGGGTCCATTTGGGAGAACATATCATGATTTGCAAAACATACATGCATTTTATTTCTCTCGGAAAAGGCATGGAATTAAGAAACATGTATACATTTTGAATTTCTACATCTAGGGTTGTTTTGCAAAACAATAATTAAACTTAAAAGGTCCCTCATTTTCGTATGATGGTTCAATATTTAATATTTTCAACATTTTTACTTTAGTTTGAGTCTATCTTCAAAAATTTCCTTTGAAAAAAATGGACAAGCTATTTTTTTTGTTGACCATGTTACCACCTAAGTTGTACTTAGTGGTTTTCTATCAAGTGAGCCTGGTGAACCGGACAAGGATAACTTGTTCGGACTTCAGAGAGCCTTCAGTCTTGCTTCCGGGAAGCTTTATTGTATCATATCACGTGTTCATACCCCATGAGGGATTTGTAATAAGTGTTCTAGCATGATAATGTCTGTAAAATACTCGGTCTCTTAGACTTCATTTGTCAATCCGATCAGCCCAGGGTGTTTTTTCCCTTGGTTATTATTGGTTGTTGAACAAACGACTGATAATTTCTGAGTTTTTCACTCCATACCTCCAAAGTTGGGGTGGTCGGCTTGGCATTTAGGCCTATTTGAGGTTATTAGAGTCTATGTGTCAATGTATATGCATGCTGGACATCATTTTTGAGTCATATGAACATGTCTAAGTCCCCCTAGGTGTTTTTCAATTTTTCAATTTTTCAGTTTTTTCAGTGTTTTTTATTAAATTTTAATTTTTCCAAAACTTAGGCTATTTTTTAATAGTTTAATTGGAAAAATTGAGTCTTGTTGTACCCCTACCCAACAGCCTTTAAAAAACATTATTTCATCAAATAAAATTGTATTTTATTTTTGATGAAATGCTTGAATTTCATATAGCAAACTTAAAGAATTAAAAGCTACTGAAATGGTGACATTCTAGCAGCTACTGAAACCTGAAATTCAATGTTTTTAAAAGAAACATTTGCGAACTATGGATTAGTTGACAAAATCACTATTTTGAAATTATCATTTTGAGTGGATAAGTGTTAATAATTTGTCA
Source organism: Pseudotsuga menziesii (assembly GCA_001517045.1). Lineage (NCBI taxonomy): Eukaryota > Viridiplantae > Streptophyta > Pinopsida > Pinales > Pinaceae > Pseudotsuga > Pseudotsuga menziesii. Next base: position 59,540 of record LPNX010418414.1, read on the forward strand.
TAACCTAGTAGTGATTTCTTATCCAACTATTTATAATTTGATTTTCATTATGTGATTTTGTTATCGTGAATATTGATAAGGTTTAAGGTTAATTATTGTATTTTTGGGCACTTGATCAAAGTTCATTCGAATTATATTTCCAAGGCTTTTCACAATCTTATTATTTGATCTTGATCTTTATGGGATTCATATGTCATCTTTATTATTGAATGTAAAGGTCGAGGATGATACTATGGGTTATGAGATTTGTATTTCGCATAGCATTCCTCCTAAAGGTTGAAACTATTAAGAAGGTCTTCTCCAAATTATTTTTACATATTCATGATGGTCACATTTTATATACCGGTTTAAAATTATTTATGTGAGAATATTCCTTATAATTCGAGGTAATTTTTGTGTTTTCATTAATTATTGATGTTTCCAAAAATTAATTTATTCAAGGAATATATATTTATGATATATATGGGGCCAAAGTGTATACATTTTTACGAAATTCCAACTTTTGAATCTGTTTTATCCTCCCGACAACCTTACCATTATCATAATGTAATAATGATTTTTTATAAATAGAATTTATGCATTTTTGGTATTGGTTTAAAGGAGATGGTTAAAATCTGAAGTGATTATCTTGCAATATTTTCCAGATCAACGATTTTACGTGGGAGATATTGAATTTATCAACAGCTGGCAGATCACTTGTTGATAAGTGGGAAGCAACGTTCGGATACAAAATTTACAGGCCCAAAATCAACATCAAAGATTATTCTCAGCGTTGAAGATTATTCTTGGAAATTTTGAAGGCAGAGCATAATCATAAGATATTTTTTTTGGGTTAAATGATTGGGCATTTTCAGTTTTAAAAGGTGCATATATTCAGGAAATATCTGGCAATTAATTCACTACAGATTTTAAGGAAGCAGATTTGGTAGATCCATATTTGATGAAGGTTCAAAATCAATTAAAATCTAAGATTTCTAGGCAACAAATCCACATCTCCAGTTTGCAAGTTTTACATTCAATTGATTGCCAGATGAAGTTAAGGATTTTCTCCCAGATTTCAGGAATCTAATTTATTAGTGGCAGTTGCAGATGATAGTAAAAAAGAATAAAATAACTTCCACGAATTTTATTTCCAGCCAGTTGCCGAAATCGCGTAGCTTAATAACAGGCGATTTTGTGAGCCACATTGTGAGCAAATGGAAGCAGATCTTAAAAATATGGCACATGGGTTTTCTTCAGAACGGACCCATTTAGCTTTACTCAGGGGGATTTCGCCAGAAACTGATGGATTCAAGGAGATTTCAGGGATCCTTTGAGCACGATTTTGGCAGTTGCAGCCGGCAACGAAATGTTTGTTTCCAGGAATTCGCCTGTTGCAGAGCTGAATTTGTTTTGTTTTCTTCTGATCCTGGTTTATTTAAAATCAGAAGAATTTGATTGTGGAAAGGGGGGTTGGGGCTGCCAAAGCACAAAAGATTTATCTTTTGAAAGCTCTGAAAACTCTGCTGCCATTGATCGATGGTCGATACTCTGGGAAAGCGAGAACAAGACTGCTGTTCGTTCTATCTGTGTTTCTAGACAGTTAGCTGTCAGTAGCTATAGCGTTTGGACTGGTGATGTTTTATACATATTTACAGTTTTAAAACTTTACATATGATTTATAATATCTTTCAGTTTTGCCACTCGCCCTCCTATATTATGAATGTTTGTTATAATTTCCTTTATGAATTGTGCAAATATTATTTATAAGGTATCGGCTGTTCCTGTTTTCGATTGTGTTGGTATATCATGTTTTGTAATTAATAATTGATATTATTGTTACATAGTGTGTAATGATTCCTGTATGGTTTTGTAATATTCGAATGTCTTTAAATATCAACAAATGTTTGCATACAGTATCTTTATCAACATCAGTCGGCTACAGGTTAAATTTATTATTGCTCCTGATCAGGATAGGAATTAGATCAGAATTATATTTTGTTTATTTCCTGCTTATTATACTATCCAAAAAATCCTGTTGAATCAGATCTTTTTTATCAATTACATTCAGATTATCCTTTTTGTAATTATGTACATGTGTATATAATTATAACATGATCCTGTAGGATACGGACTCTGTCCAGGTTTATGTTCTATTCATGTACTTAGGGCTAATTGTTTTGAGTGATTTACACTTAACAGTTTGTGATTCTCGTAATATATGACTTGGATTAATCTTTGTAATTATAAGCATAGGATTAACGCTAACCATCAGTAGCATTAATTTTAACCATTAGTCTTCTATGATCTCAGGCCAACAGAGCCTTTAAATCTGTCGGGAACGACTATCCTAAACAGCTTGGAGCCTGCTCTAAGGATCCCGGTCTGGGTCGTTTTTCCCCGTTGCGGGCATTGTCGAATACGCCCGTCAACAAGTCTATAATAAAAGTGGGCCAAATAATCAGTTTCAGTCATGTAGGTGCTCATTTTAAAGCTAAGAGCACCATGTAAACCCATGGACCCGCTATTTCCTAGTTTTGAGTGATTTTCCATCACTCAGGTCAGAAAGCCCCAAAAATCAATTATTGATTATTTTAATTAATAAATTGATGAATAATGGAGCAAATCCAAAATCAAATAAATCAATGGATTCTCAACCGATTTGACTGAAATCAATCAGATCTGGAGCAGATTGACTAGATCTGACAAATCCTTGACTGAAGGAGGGGATCAAATAAGATCCAGAGTTGATCTACAGTGGTCTTTATGGGGAATTTCACCCTCCCTCTCTCCTCAACACGTTTTTGGCTCAACTGGATAATTTTTGGTGGATTCTTCAGTGTTTGGGCCAATGTGTCAGTGTATGGGTTGATGTGTCAACCAGATCAGGCCCCCGGTTGACAAGTAGGCTCAGTTCAGCCTCAGTTCTGCATTGATGAACTATCCATCAGCTGATTTCACTTGATTCCATGAGGAATTGCGCCCCCCTGGGCTAGATGGCCTGCAAATTGTATAAATCAAGGAACAACCTCCTCTTCCAAGCTAGTTAGAGCTGGGATTGAGGTGTTGTTGCTATTGTAACTCTGTAATTCTTCATTTGAAATAAAGAAAAGATTTGGAGGCAATACAGTGTGGTGCCATTACATGTGTGGATGATTATTGCCATTGTTTTATTGAGGTAACCTGTATCTGTGGTCATTTTTTTGATAATTTCTTGTAGATCTGTGGTTAAGATTGATAATTAGCTTATTACAATCTTGATAGGAAAGGTGTTGCTCAATAAGTTTATTGACTGTCACTCTCCTTTGATCCATGTTTAGAGATCTAGATTTAACATGTCCTATAAGCTTATATGCATGTTATCTTGAATCTCTTTGTATGTACTAATCAGATCTCACAAGTTTCTTGGCAAGTTCTTTGATTTCAGCTGAGTTGCAGGTTCATACTTTGGAGAGGATGTTGATCTAGTTTGCTTCTTCATTCTCTTCAAAACATTTCAAAGGCATATTCCCTTGGCATTCCACCTGAAATCTCTACTGCGGATCTTCAAGGAAACCAACACTTTTCTCCTCTTCTTCCTCCCTCAAAATCAACACTTTACCCAGTTACCTTTTCTGTTTATAGCTGTGATTTTATTTAGATCTGTTCATCAAAGTAAAATATTACATAGATCTAATACTTCATAGCTCACATCCTAGATCTTTCACTTAAAAAAGTATCATAAGCATCCCAGATCTAGTTGTAGGGAAATTGTCCTTTTTTGCATGAATTTGAAAGAAAACTTCTAGATCACATGCATTAGATTTCCTTTTGTTGTACGATAAATTAAATATTCTGCAATATGAGTGCTTTAAATTGGCTACACAAACAGCAATCCAAGATCCCAAGGAAAGCTTGCTTTCCTTGGTTCCATGTTCACAGTTTTAGCTAGTTTAATTTTATTATTGTTTGAGATAAAGTAGGCTGACCCAAAGGCACTCTTAAAGTGATTTTGGGCATTTTTTACTATAACTTGCTTGCTGTCATTTAGCAGGTCTGACGGAGAAGAAAGGAAGCTGCTGTCCGAAGTGGCTTTTGGAGCGCTCAAATCCCCCCAGGGGTCCCGCTTTTGTCACAAAATTTGCAAAACTTTTGTATAACTGTAAAGATCTTGGTTTTAGCCTGTATAAGGACCAAGAAAGCTCTGTTTTATCAGTTCTTTGATATTGTAACCTCTGTAATAAAATCATCCTTTGAATAGGCTCTTTCGAGCCCATTCCCCATCCCCCTTGGGGGGATTCGCGTCGGTGCCATTTTCGTCGTTTTCCGTTCATTTCCTTTCACTAGAATTGATCTGATTTGTAGGGCAGTATATTTGATCTTTTTTTTTAATTCCATATTCCATATCTTACTTTCAAAAGTAATCATAATACTTACCCCACGATTTCCCGAGTGACCCGAAAGGGGAAAGAGATTCGTGGTAGGATTAATCAGAAAACCAGATTTGTGTAACTGTTTGATTTCTCATATTTGGTTTATCAGGAATTCTTAAAATTAACCCCTCCTTGATTCCCCGATTGAGATCCACTTGGATCGAAAGAGGTTCTTGGAGGCTTTTTCTTTTAAACAAGAACACACTGCTTAAAACTCGTTAAAACTTACAAGACTCCAGTGTGTATGCTCTGCACTTGGCTGCGGTTCGTCTGATCATTCAAGCTGTATCAAAAGTACTTGGGTGACTAGCATAATTAGGACTCACCTTCCCCAATTAACAAACCATCAGGTGAAAATCCAACACCTCGATCAAACCTTTACGGTGGAAAAATACCCAAAGGAAGCGGGAACCTACTGAAAAGTGACCTCGGGGCGCCGATCTCTGTCACACCCTAACGGGTGCGTTATGAACACAGCCCCAGAGACTCCATTTCATCCCACATATTCCTTGTGGGTAGTCGTATTGGCTTTGTTTTGGACATACTCCAAGTACTCTCGGGTATATCTGGAGTCCCCCCTTAGCCTAACTTAAACAACTCATACTTCAATTTTAACTTAAAACATACCAAGATGCAATCGCAAAACATTCACTCCAAGCACACGCAAGCATATTGATCGTTTGATTTGACTCCATTTTAAGGCACTGGTCATTTTCGCTTTATATATATATTGTGTATCAGCTTTGTGCTTTCATGTGTTTATCTTCGTATCTTGTCATCTTGATTGTTTATAGTTAAAATATTCAAACTCCTAAATAACTGATTTAGTTCAACATCATCACACTAAGAAATCATCCTTAGTAACTTAATAGGGTCTACCCCCCTTGGCTTCGTTAGGAGTTGAGCTTAAACGGAGGAGTCAAGAACAAGGTGACAGCCTTGACTCGAGACTTGCCCCCAAGGACACACCGAGTGGCTTGAAGATTTCTACCACGTGATCCAGGTGTGTGAAAAGGCGGCAACAGACCACTTTAACAATATATTCTCTGAATAATAAATAAATAAAATGAATATATACTCCTGTTTAAAAAAAAAAAAAATTCAACTTTATATCACAAGTTTGAACCAAGCCCTATATTCCTTCTTAAAAACAATTAAAATTATATTTTCAACCTTCTACCAATAAAAATTTAAGTAAAACACTAAATTCATAATACACTTTATCTTTAAATAAATAAAAATAAGATCTAACAACCTTATACGATCACCAATTCTTAAAGTAAAACTTAGACCATCCATATTTACTAATCTTTGATTAATCAAAAACATAAAGCATGTTTAATGTTATAACTTTAAAACTTTCCTGCCCTATAAATAATCTTAAATGTTATAACTTTAAAACTTTCCCGCCCTATAAGTAATCTTAAAAGTTATAACTTTAAAACTTTCTTGGCCTATAAGTAATCTTAATCTTGAAAAATATAATTGTTTGTCATTTCAAAAGAGAATATTTATACCATATAAAGAAATTACAATTGGTAATTGGTAATCGCTATTTAGTTTGAAAGAAAAAAATTATTTTATAGACAAACAAAACTAAAGAATATATATATTCAAAAAATAATATAATTTTTTTAAATTTATTATTATTAAAAATAAAATTTTAAATAAAAATACAATCAACTGAATATAAATATAAATTAAATTAAATTATATCATTTTGAAAAACAAACATAAACATAAGAAATTAAGAATGAATGATCTTAAAGCATATAACTGCATGATAACAGCATATATCTGTTTATTTCATCATAGAATCCCACACATAACTTGATTTCAACTAGCCTGTCTGCAAACACACAAGGTGTTCAAAGGAAATCTTGGGAATTTCAAATCCCTGCTTCCTACTTAAAAGAGAATGTCATGATTTCAACTAGCCTATCTGAAAACAGACAACGTGTTCGAAGGAAGTCTTAGGAACTTCAAATCCCTGCTTCCTACTTAAAAGAGAATGTCAATTAGGCATAGCATATTCTATTAGATGCACTCGCTTGTATAAGCGTCAATAGGATCTAGTAACTTTCTTTGACATGAAAGTTCCTTAGCAAACCTGCCAAATAAATACAATATTAATAGTAATTTTAATATGGTGACCAACTTATACTAAGATCAATGCTTCCTTTAGTGATTTAATAACGATTACAATTACCTAATCAATGCTTCCCTGTTGGTCTCGGCGTTTTGTCCTCTCGCATTCTCATAGTTGCCAGTCTCAATATTCACACTTGAAACATGCTTGTCCAAAAGATTATTGCCTATCTCTTTCAATCCGTTCAGATTCTCCTCCGTGGACAGATTGATTGAACTTCTATTATTTTCTAAATTGGGTTCCTGACATTTCAAAATAAATGATTTATTACTTGTATTCCATATACATATATATATGATAAAACTTATTTTACAGTAAGATTTTTAGCTTTTTCTTCAAGCCAATGCCACAGAGCCAGAGGATGTTTTCATCCAACTGCCTTCCCGCTTAAGAAGAAAGAGAATACCTATAATAGAATATGTTTACTCTACAGATACATATACATAACTATAACCTTAGCTATGTGTTGTTGAATTTAAAAAATAGATTTGAATTCCATATGTAAAGAAATCACTTAGTTAAAAAAAGCGCAAGAAAAGACCTGGATTCTTAGATAGTTGGTATGTAATTTGCTAATGGCTTTGAAAAAGAAGGTTCCCTGAATGTCCAGCATATCTATACTCGATTGCATTAACATATCAATTATAGGGGCTTTACCGTCCTTCCTGAACCATCCCAATAAACCCCATTTTGCAGCATCGGTAGCCTTGTAGCAAGCTATTCTTTGGCCTGTTCCAAGCGAAAGAACCAGAAGCTTTCTCGGGTCGTTCGCTTTCCCCGGATTACCTGTATTTCGATTGTTGGTGGAAGCTTCATTCATCACATGGTTTATTGCAAGTAATGTCTGCACAATTAATGTTTGTACAATTATTTTACATTACATCAATAATTTAAATAATAATAATAATCTATTCTTAAGGTCATTGTTAAGTATTTGGTATTTGGTGTATAAGACCTGTTTGTGGGACAAAGATTCCTTTAGGCAGTGATTTAACTTAATTTAGCCTAATAAGCCCCATTTTGCAGCGTGGGCAGCCTTGTAGCAAGCTATTCTTAAGGAGGGTGTAAATACACTACCCCTCTAGATTTGAACATATAATCTCTTAAAAGAAAACAGGGACTCTTAGCCGTTAATCTTAGACCCACTCATGTTGTACCTAAAGTCTCAAACAAAACTGTTACACATTAGAGTTCAAAATCATAATCATAGATACAACTTACTGGATTGTTAGCGGCAACTCCGTCGTCTATGAGATGGAAGCTTCTGGGTGGTGAAACTTCTGTAATTGTGAAGAAATGAGTGGGAAAATACGATGGAGCTGCTTAACTCCCAATACAAACATCCGACAAAAGTGCATTTTTCGACTTATTTTTCCCAGCCTGCAAATACATTTGCTTATTATATATTATATCACTTGAACTGCAATGAGAATTGATTTATAAATCAGACAAAGATTACCTCAAAAGATGAGAAGATTACTGGCTGTTGTAAATTGATATCATATGTAGGAATCACAACGTCAGTTGCCGTCTCGTGTAATCATAGATTCCCAAATTTATTTGTTATTATGCGGTGGAGGACATCCCCAGAATATTTGGGGCTGGTTAGAGCCTGATATAGCATCGTTGACGTTAACCATCCATAAGTGCCCCTGTGATTATTTGATTTAATTTGATTACACATTCTGTTGGCATATTGAACATGAAGGTTGTAACATTCAAACAAAAAAAATATTGCTACTCTAACCTCTTGTGTGAAAGATTTTAGCACAATTCTCCAAATAAAACTTTGCCGCAACTCTAACCTCTTGTGTGGAAAGATTTTAGGACAATTCTCCAAATAAAACTTTGTAATATCATGTGTGGCATACATTGGCAGCGATCAGTCCTCCGGTGCTTGTCCCCGCAATGACGTCGAAATAATTAGCTATTTTGGCCTTAGGACCATCAAGCTCCTATCGTGAGTATCACCGCATAGTTAAATTTACCATAGACCCTCAAAAATTAAAACCCTAAAACCAAAACCCTTACCATTTCCAAATTTTACATGATAAGATTCAATAGAAGTATAATAAAATTACTTGGAGCTTTTTCTCAAGAAACTCAAGGATAGTTGTTGGGATGATCCCACGAACCCCTCCTCCATCGATGCTTAGAACTGTTTTCATCTATTCTTCAATCAACTGCATACAGAGTGAGGAATGAGTGAGAACAGCACAATGGAATTAGAATCAGCGTGAATTTACAGCTACAATAATTGGTCATATTTAGGCAGAAGGCCTTATTTCTCAGAGGTGGGGTTTGAAAAACCCTGTACCTCTTTTCCTCGTCCATTGATCAAGTAAAGATCAATAAAAACCTGACATGTGTTAGAATTATATTGGATGCAGATATAAGAGAGGCTATGGCTTTGGGAGAGCAACACCCGGCAGCAATTAATGCTGCAGCTACGGGGTGCTTCTTGCTCTCCTTGGCTTTGTGCTCTCTAGGAAGAAAACAAAGGTCTATCTTTAATTTGATTGCACATCAGGTAGGTATATGCCTGACTTAAATATTTGAGGGAGAGTTAAGTACCTAATTGCAGACTCTTAAAGATCTTTTTTTTTCAGGAAGAAAAAATCAGTCCTTGATATTCTTTATTAAGAATCAAAGGGCCTTTTTAACAGCCACCCATAAAGGGAGTACATCAGCAATGTAACATCATAACAATAGAGAATCACGTCGAATTGCAGCCGGAGGGAAGGGAGTTATAATAAGAGTTCCCATCAGAAATCTGCCTCATCATGATAATGATCATTCTTCGTCATTCCTATCTATCAGGAAACAAGGGACCAGTGCTGCATGCCAAAGAAGCACTCTGTCAAACATACAGTGTATATCTAGAAAGATAGGGAAAAAATCCCAATACACTCTCAAAAAAGCTGATAAGAGTCGCTATTGACCAAATGGTCATCCAAAAATTCGTAAAACACCCAAAACCAGGGGAGTGTATGAGTGCTTGTTTGGAAAGATGGTCTGCAATCCCATTGAATTCCCAATAGATGTGAATGATGGAGAGATCTTTGAAGCTTTTAAGAAGCTTTTGTGATTCCCTACACCAGTGAAAAAGCTCTGGTGGGGAAACTGCAGAAATACCTTTTGCCCAGTGGATAATGACCTGTGAGTCACCAAAAATGCGGGCTAAAGGTATACCCATCATTTGGGATGAGTGCAGAATTTCCCAGAGTCCAAGAAGTTCTGCTTTTGTATTGGTACCCTGTCCAACCCCCAGCGCAAATTCAAGACGGTGATTCTCATTGAGAAATATACAATATCCAATGGCTGCAGCTGAAGAATTTGATGCTCCATAAAAAAACCACATGGGAAGATCAAGTGTGGTCTAGGTCCAATCTGTCTGACTGATTTTATTTTCCTTCCTTTAGTGACAGTCCGAGAGTAAGAAATATGAGCAGCATTTAAAATCTGGTGCATAACAACCATAATATTAACCTTAATACCATCGAAAACAACTCTATTACGGGCTTTCCAGATAGCCCAAATCGCAAGATGTGGGATAAAAAACAGTGCCGAGCTACGATGATGTGAAGCAACCCAATCCTCAAAAAAGACCGAAATAGAATCTGCAACAGGGGGTATACTCAGTTGTAGCTGATCACAAACAACCCCCAAAATACATCTCCAAATCGGACAGCAGATGAAAATATGATGTACAGACTCATCATTTGCATTACACATGGAACATATGCCTGGTCCAATTTTTCCTTTCTTCTGTAAATTGTCCCAAGTAAGAATTTTATTTTTCAAAACCAACCATGTAAAACAACCAATCTTCCTTGGAAGGTGATTCGACCAGAGTGTATTGTACAGTCCGCTGCCCGAGTCTGGTTGGTAAGAGTTGACAATGTATTCATACACTTTATCGACGGTGACCGAACCATTATTCTTATTATAATTCCAGATCAGCGAATCAGATACATTGGTTAATCTAATATCGTTCAGATCCATGCACCTGATATATGCGTTCCATGTGTTTTTCCAATCGCCATCAAGATATAATTCATCAGCAGTATACCAGTAGTGATGAGCAACTGATAATAAATTTTGGGCCTGTGCAAGAGAAATAATATCCAGATCCTCCAGATAAGTTCGAAGGTCTTCAGGAAAAAAAAAGACGCAGAGTTGCCAATCACAGGGTCTGTACCTATCAGAATATCATTACCATTCCTCACTTGCCAAGAAAGATGTGGACCCATCCAGGGAAGAGTTTGTATAAACCCCCTCCAAATGGTAGATACACCCCTCGTACAGAATTTTTTCTCCCGGAGCCATGTGGTGACAGTAGATTGCCTCAGATATTTTGAGATCAATACCCGATGCCAAAGACTATCACTGAAGAGAACTCTCCAAAATGTCTTAAGGCGAAGAGAAATGCTAAACCAATGTAAATTTTTAATTCCCCAACCTTTATATTTCTTTGGCCAAGATAAGTCCGACCAGCTAGCAAGGTGGTATTTACGCGTATGTCCATATGATCCCCATAGGAAAGCAAAGGTGATGCTTCTCAATTTATGCAAGATAGAGACCGGTAGAGGAACTAAACCCATCCAATATACATGAATGCTATAGAGAACAACTTGCACCAGAACCAATCTGCCTCCCAGCGAGAGGAGCTTATGAGTCCACAAACAGATTTTCTTTTCAAATTTTTGGACAAGCCAAAGCCAATCCTTTGACCTGTGTATCCCAGGGGTTTAATAAAAAACCCAAGATATTTGAATCCAATGGTGATGGGGAATTGTTTATAAGGGACCACACGGGTGAGATTAATGAGTTCAGGTGCTGGAATACAGTTATGCAGAAGTACAGATTTATCTAGGCTGATAGACATACCTGATGCTTTACAAAATGTATCTAATATCACATCGAAAGCTGCCCATTCTTGAAGAGATCCGGTACCCAAAAAGATAACATCATCTAGGAAAAGAAGATGGGTCAGGGCAAGTGAAGAGGTGATTTTGATACCACGGATAAGACCACGACAACGGGCATCAGAAATTAACAGACTGAGACCTTCAATGACAAGTATGAAAAGCAAAGAAAAAAGTGGGCATCCTTGACGGATGCCACGCGAGGCAGGAAAAAAATTTGTGGGTCTGCAACAGATATGCCCACCTATAAATGTTATTGATTAAGTGTTTTAGCCATTGATCATACCAGTTGTAAACCTTCTGACAAACTTTTTAAGAATTTGCAGCTGAATGCTTAGCTTTTACCTATAAAACATTTTCCTTTTCCACCAGCCACCCATACCCATGCACTAATTGAAATCATTGAAGTAAATCACGTCACGTCTGTAAGCATCTCATTGTCCGTAACCACCTCATACATCATAGGGGCGGGTGGTGGGCACCGGTCACATGGCCGCAACCCAAAAAGAAGAAAATGGTACAAGTTTTCCCGGTTTCCGGTGGCGAGTATCGGCCGACGACCTCGAAGTAGATCGGAGGGGCGGCTACTGGGAAGAATGACGACGAATGCTCGCTTTTCTGCGGAATCTCAGTTGCCGAAAAGTTCTACAGCGGAGTTGGGGCATTTAATTTTTTATTTATTTATAGTTTAATTTCATTTTCATCTGTTTTTATGTTTGTGTAAATTTTGATGTAGTAAAACGATTTTTTGTCAATAAATTTTATATATATATAATATTTTTTGTCAATAAATTATATATATATATATATAATATTTTTTGTAAATTTTGAAGGATTGTTGAGGTAAACAAAATAAAATTAATTTGAGTGGGCTCAAACTAACAATCTACACGCATTTTAGTGAATAGAACGAGCGTCCAATAGTTACTTTTTTTAAGATATGCTAACATTTTGGATTTTGGAGTTTCTGTTTAATGAAGTTGAATGCTATTGAGACGGCTCCTTGGTTGTTGCCATTGGTGATATTTTAACTTTAATGTCGACGTGGAAATAGTTAATTACTTTTCTCGGTCTATTTATACTATACTTCCATGATACTTTATTATGGTCCAGCTGTTTTAATTATCTGGACTCAAGTTGTAGTTTTCTTGTACTTCAACTCTTCATACAATGTTTTCTGCTTTTTTCTCTCAGCTGTTCGGAAATCAGAAGCAATATAAAAGAGATTTAAAAAATAAATTTGACCACCGAAATCTGCCAACCTTTCGACTTCAACCACAGTGAAATGACATGAAGTCGCAGCTCTTTTTCATATGCCAGGGATTTAATACAATAAGTACCTTTTTCATATGCCAGAGATTTGTGCCAACATCATAATGATAATATCGATTCTCATTTAGCTCAATTGGTAAGACGTGCGCACACTCTCTCGGTTCGGGGAGAGGTCACGGGTTCGAGCCTTGAGTCCTTTGGGGTTAGGCCTTCTGCGAGGATCGCCGGCGGTTTACCACCTCTACCATCCACTAATGTGGAGAAGTATTGCTGGGTTTCCTATAGATCTTTCTATCTAAAAAAAATATATCGATTCCCACATTTTTCATTATCTTTAAAAAATGTAAATCGAATACATTCTTTTGGAAAAGAAATAATAAAATGGAAGCTTCACTTTTGAAGTGGGAATCTTTTCTTTTTCTAAATATTGATTCATTTTTATGTTTATATTTGAACCATTATTTCGAATTGTATTATTATTAGATTATATTAAACACAAGTGAAAGTGACATAGGAAAAAACTTTCTTTTATGTTTATATTTGAACCATTATTTCGAATTGTATTATTATTAGATTATATTAAACACAAGTGAAAGTGACATAGGAAAAACATTTATTTTATGTTTATATTTCTTTCGAATTCTATTAGTGAAATAGAAAAGATAAAATGTATGCCAGCAAGGTTTTCAATGCCAGGTGTTGCTGTTCCAAGTTTATGCACTACTCAATGTAAGGTGATGTCTTCTATGATAAAATTGCATGGAGACGTTAAAAAGGTGTATCATCTTAAGGCCGGTATGGGACAGCTAGAAGCTACGGCACGGAAGAAGCTACAGCACCGGCAAGGAGCCACCCGACAAAGCCAGTGCCAACAAACAAAAGCTCACCACGTATTGGAGGGGAGAACAATTTTTTATTATTTTTTCATAGTGAAAAAGGTTAATAAAAAATTGTAAGAAACAAATTTATCAATAAATGACTTTAATTGTATATTACTTTAGTGAACTAGAAAAGAAAAAAAGTATGAGACAATTTCTTATTTTTTTTAAATAGTGAAGAGGTTGATAAAAAAATTGTACGAAACAAATTTATCAATAAAGAACTAATGTAATGTATAATAATTTATTCTAACTAAATTGAGGGATCTTTTCAATTGTTGACATTGTTGCTCAATAAACTTTAGTAATGAATCACCAAGTCTATCTCTAATTGGAGATGGATAGTCCCCTAATGTTACTAAATTAACAAATTTGCCATACAAAAATTAAAAATTAATAAAACATAGTATTGTAAACAAATAAATAAATATAATAGTAGAAAATTTAGAAACCTAACAGGACCCAAAAGATAAACCATAAATATTTTTTATATTAAAGTGTAAATACCTAGACACAAGTTTATGTGTAAATAAAGTAATCCATAACAATTTCACAATTGTTAATCTTTATTTGTAAGTCTAGATAATCTTTCTTGGTAGTTCTTTGTTTAGTTTTTCAATGCAATTCAAAAATGTATTTAAGGATTTTGATAGATAGAATCCTTAGTTTCTTTTAAGAATACAATTCAACTCAATAAAAAATTCACAAAATCAGTTACAAAAAGGAGTTTAAAATAGACAAAACCAAAACTAAGGCTTTCATAGTTTAATGATACCATACATAAAATAGTATTGTTATAATAAAGTGTGTACTAAAACTATTTGAGAATCAAAAGATACTATTTTACAATTTACAATTTTATATATAATATTAATCTCTTGATTAATATTTTTAGAGTAATAAAAAAAACTATATAGGTTAATATTAATTTTTTAAATTATTTTAATTAAAAATTTATAGAAAATAAACTTTTTTAAAAATAATATGAATTTATAAATATTTATATAAATGTTAAAAAAAGTTTAGTATTTTTTTTTCAAAGTATTTACATTTGAAAAATAATAAAAATGTATAGTTTAAAATTATTAATAAATTTTTACAACTATTATTAAATTTAAATTTAAAAATAGATTAAAAATCTTGTCATTTTAATCTTTTTTTTCATTTAAAAATAATAATTTACACATTTAAAAAATTCTTTAATATTGTTATTCAACTTTTTCATTACTCTTTATATACAATCATATAAATTGTATTTAAAATAATCTTTATTTTAAATTTAAATTTATATTCAAACAAATATAAAAGCATAAATATCTTTAAATTGAAAAATTTAAGATAATGTTGATTTTGTTTTATTATTCTATTAAGCTATTTCATTTTTTTTTTGTTAAATAAACTTTTCAATGAAAAATTTGTGACATATGGTTGATGGTATTGTATTATTAGAGATAATATATTTAAAGTTTAAATAGCTATGTTACATGATAATAAATGTATTTTCTTATTTTTAAAGTTTTGAAATTAATTATAATGTTTTTTTATTTATTTATAAAATTTATAAATTTATTTAATTGAGTTGGGTTTTTAACATGAATTTTTTTCTTTTTACTTTTGAATAAAATGTAGAGACAAAAACACAAAATATAAAATAAAACAATAGTTATTTTATTAAATATTTTGCAAATGAAATAAACTATATTTTTATGACACAAAACAAACTTATAAGACATCTATAATGACATATAAATTTTAGTAATATAAATAGAGTCATTTTAAGATTAAGTAGATTAAATTGTATTGACCAAATGAGAGAGTACTCATTAAGATAATGGTTAAGAGAACAATAAGTAAAAAAATTATTGTAGATATCTATCTATCTACATTATTTATGACTTTAAGTATGATATAGATATATTTTAAGTGTTATTAGCTGATAAACACATAATTTAGAGGTAAGAATGATTGATTAAATTATTATTAGTAGCTCTCAATCAAAATTTAATGTTCGAAACATGTGCATTCCTCCTCTAAAATACAAATTTCATTTTGAAGTGAAAAGTAAGTAAAAATGCTCATAGATGCTAATTACAAAATAGAATAACACTTTAATATTAGGGAATTTAAAATCAAATACTCTACTTCTATGTAGACTTCAAAATCAAATCAAATAGACTTATAATTTTTAAGTAAGTCTATCATGTATTATTTAAAGTTTTTAGTCTTTAGAACATGTTGAGAATGATGTACTTTTTGAATATGAATATACAAAATTAAATATACTTACATTTTTTTAGGTAATGTTACCATGTAATATTTATAAATTATTGTAATGTGTCTAAAGTGTTGAATTTTAATGTTTATTTGTTTTAAAGTTTAAAACACAACTTTATATTATAAAAAGTTGTGCTATACATAATTATGATTTTCCAAAAAGATTCCACCTTCAGTTAGCTATCTCAACTAGACTAAAACATCCCAAGAAAACTAAAGACCCAAATTGTAACATGCCCATAACTGAAAAATAAATATTTATTATTTATTTCAGAAAAAACATTATGTTAAATTTATCGTAAAGCTTATGACCAAATAGGTCAGGGATGATTCTAATTGAAGAATTATTTATTTTAATAATTAAATAAAGGAGACACCTATCATTATTTATTTTAATAATTAAATAAAAGAGACACTTATTGTAATTGAAGAATTATTTATTTTAATATCCCCTATTATAATTCAAGAATTATTTATTTTAATATCCCCTTTAAACGAAATAAATAAATAATGAATCATTTAGAGTGATATATTGGTTACTAGGTGGGTCATGTCATAATCATTGAAGGTGTTCTTATGTATTTGATTAATCATTTTTGTTAATGGATATCAATCTTTATATAACTATAACTACGCATGACAATGCCATATTCAGCACACGCTACTTTTTAGATATATGTGGGACAATATTTATATCCTCATAGAGAGTAGACAAGAGTATAAATTCTTAAAAACTTACAATTTGGAAATCAATTTCACTTTTAGTTGCATAGAAAAAATGTATCATGCAATGAGACCAATATGTTGTTGTCTTTGATTATTTTTTATGGATATGTAATATCATGTACTTTGTAGTTAGGAAATTATGCTTCCATTAATGCTTATCTTAGTTTATTGTATTTAGGGATTGTGCTACAAGTGAAAGTGAACAAGTTGACTTCTATATATACAGAATCAACTTACTTATTATTACTATATTTAAGGATTGTGTTACAAGTGAAAGTGAACAAGTTGACTTCTATATATAAAGAATTAACTTACTTATGATTACTATTCTTTTCAATACTGCCAGTCGAGTGATATTTTTGACACTGTAAGAACAATGGAGAAGGTGTTATAGTACTAGACTTCTCTTGCACTTTGAAATGAGAGTAAGTAGGTTTTGCAATTTTGTTTGTAAGACTAAATTGGATGTAAATATTTCAAAGGATTTCAAGGTAAAGATTGATGATGAATATCGTGTCAAAATGTGAGTGTCTTTTTCATGTATCTTTAAATGACACTGTCGTGAAGGAGGAAATAGATGTGAAAAATGTATCAATATGATATAATTTTATTTTAGTCTTTTTGTTATTTATTATTTATGGGTATTTAAGTTGTATTTTATTGTTACTCATTTAGTTGTGGATTTTCCATTGTTATTTATTATTTGCATTGTGATCATGCTGCAAGACAAGATCTTGCATGGTTATTTAAGTTTTATCTCATTGGTGCTCATTTACTTGTGCATTTTCCACTAATGAGCACTTTGAGTGTCTATTCTATACAATAAATTATATGACAGGGTTATTGGGTTATTTCACATGACTATGGTTTAATGGAAGTAAGATTTTGGATAATCTACATGTAGCAATAGCTACACAAAGCTAAAAGAAGTAATGTTCTTAACATGCAATTTTAATTTTGGTGATGGTAAAGTTTAAAAACTCTTTATTTTATTTTTGGGAACTATGGGCCCAAATAGTCATTATAATGGTAAATCCACATTATTGGGGGTTTGTCAAACTTGGACAATAGCTAATAGTTGAAGGTGGAAGAAAAGAAAAGAACAATAAATCTAGGTTTTGACAATAAGGCAGCCTTTGAAAAACTAAGATGGGAAAAGTGGTCTAGCTAGAATTTAAACAATGAATCCATTAAGATAAAATCAAGTCCATGAATTGAGCACAATGGTTGAATTCAACAACTAAACACTTAAGCATGCAATCAAGTAACTTTTTTTTAATATGTTAAAGGATACAAGAAAGCATTATTACTGAAATCCTTTCATTGTGCTCTCTAGATGCACACATACTCTATACAAAATAGAAAATAAAATACTTTATACAAAATAGAAAATAACATGAAACATTTGTAATGCAGTCTAACCTTTGTCATAGAAAAATATATTCAGAACTTGGTCTAAAACTGTAAATCAAGATTGCATTATATCTTAACAGAACAAGGATGAAAATTAGGAAGCTTAACATAGAAAAATGAAAGGAAGAATGAAAGGAAGACAGGGCTCTACACCACTAAAATGTAAATCCACGGTTATGGTTAATTTTTTTAAGTGCATGCACTTGGTAAAGATTGATTGAATGAATAAAGCAAACCATCTTTAGATAAAAATTGCGCTAAAGTTAATGAAGAATTATGGGAAGCATAAAGTTTCTTTACGAGAAAACCTAGCTATTAACTTGAAAACCATGGGTTAAATATCTAGTAGAGGAAGTTTTACTAGCCTAGAAACAACTATGAGGCTAGGATAGGAACCTAAAATAGTGTGAAAGTCAGTTTTTTTATTTACAAAGGTCATTTGATGTTCCAATAAGTGATATCCATCACTTTCATGCTATATACCATACCAACCAAGTGGTATTTTCCAAGGTCATACTTAAAAAAAAACAATTGCTTTTGTAGAATATAAACAATAAACAACATTAATTGTAAATACATTTTGTGGAGTCTTATGTATAAATTAATATTATGTTTTTAATTAATATATTTTTTTGGGACTTTAAGAGTGACTTTTTTTTCCTAATATTTTAAAAGGTGAAGGTTTAATGGAAGAGTACGAAGAGTACTTCACTATGAAGCAGGAGGTTAGTGGTTTGATTCTATTATACTTTGATATTGATATTGTAGTTCATTGATTTTCATCCTATGGGATCTTTGTTTAATAATGTTTTGTTTGTACTGTTTTAGTTAAAGATAGTCTTTTAAATACAATATTTAAGACAATACACGAGTTGTTTTAGACAATAATTTGAGACACTAATAAAGACATTAATAGAGATGTTAATAGAGATAATAATTGAGGTAGTAATAATTGTATTTTATATTGTCTTTACATAGACAATAATTTAAGAGGTTCACTTAAAGACAATATATAACTTTTTTTTTGTCACTTGAAACAATATACTGATAATAATACCTTAAATCTCTTCAAAAATCCACAATAAAAACATTTAGTTCATTGGTTCTTCTGCCAAATTCAACTAATAATAATACCTTATCTTTTCAAAACTCCACATCATAAACATTTAGTTTAGTGGTTTTTCTTGCAAAACCATCTTTATCAAAGGCATAAATATTATCTTCCACGTTATTAGTCCCTGCCATCGACTAGCAGGGACTCTCATTAGAGGAAATTTGGGGTCTAAAATGGGCCTTATAAGAAAACGTGCCAAAATGAGTTTTTGTGAGTTGGAATTCAAGAACCAATAGAATTTCAATAAAATAAGTCAACCATAATGGTTGAATTGACATATTTGTCATTAAAAAAAACTACTTTTTTTGTTCGTATTTTCGACATATCTCATTGTGTTTTTACTCAAATTTTGATCAGGAGAGCTCGTTGGATGCGGAATTCGATTCCGCATCCAACGAGTACCCACACATCATACTTTTTATGGACCCCGCTATCCCAAAAACAAGAAATACCTGAAAAAACGTGATGATGATGTCATCATCACATTTTTTCATGTATTTATTTTTTTGGGGGTAGCAGGGTATGTCAAAAGTATGCAGTGTGGGTACTCGTTGGATGTGGAATCAGATTCCGCATCCAACGAGCTCTCCCGATCGAAATTTGAGTAAAAACACAGGGAGATATGTCGAAAATACGAACACAAAAAGTAGTTTTTTTCTTTCTTCCTCCAAAATTAATCAATATTATTTTATTATTTTAACTATTATTTTATTATTTTCCTTAGGAGGCCCATTTTAGACCCCAAAATTCCTCTAATGATGAACGGCCTTGCCATCATTTTTAATTTACTAGCGCGCAAACCAAAACAACTTTCAAAATTTTATTCTAAGTTTGCATTGGCATTTATTAGGCATTTATAAATAATGCTTTTAATAAGAAAATCAATTTGCAAGCAGCATTATTTTAATTTATCAACAAAATCTTCTTCTTATTTGTCCTCATATCGAGGCATACAGTTTATTTTTCCTTAAAAAGTTCATTTTTCCTTAAAAAGATTATGATAAGTTGGGCTTTCTGCATGCAAGTTTATAAAACCAAGTAATGCTAGATAAATTCTAGCATTAATTCTAACATTTCTTCTGACATTTTTTTGTTATACTTCTATGTAGCCTAAGCACAGCATTTTGCAGTTTATTTTTTGCTATGACACATGTTTTATTGTAGTGCATTGCATGCATCGTTTGACAAATTCGCTGAGGAGGAAAATCAACTATATTTAAGAGCTCGCCGCATTCTTCAACATTATTCAACTACAATGTTGCAAGAGATTCTTCAGCTCCACTCAGGGATCCATTAGCTCCAATTTTGCTTCCTACTCCACCCAGGGATCCATGGTGTGGTGAGTGTGAAGCTTCGACTCAGATAAGAAGAGGTTCAACAGTCCTCCTGGTAGCCATGGAAGCCAAATATGGACACCATAGTTGAACTCAGAAATGTACAACAATATACTATTATTTGTATGCATTAAAATTTAATAGTCCAACATATGTTTGGTGTATAAATTTATAAAACTTTTGTTTCCAACTTTGTAGAAATGTATTGTGCAGCCAAAGCCACGGTCACAGAACATGTACGAGTACAAGCCACCATCGAATCTGCAATTAGTCAAAAGAAGAAACATAATCAACAGGGCGCTCGCACGAAGTTGGTTCCACTTTTTGGTGCCACTTAGGAAATCAGAAACGCACTTCCGAAGTGTAAATCAAGAACGCATATGCGTTATTGATGGCACGTTCGGAATAACCCGAGCCCAAACACAAGGCTAAGGTTCGTGGAAATCTATATCGCATATCCGATATATCACATTCACGTTTTGTAATTTTAAATATCGCATATGCGATATATCGCATATGCGATATGTAACATTACAAAACGCATATGCGATATATCGCATATGCGATATGTAAATT